>SRPP01000294.1:0-31878 GCA_018360055.1 Claviceps monticola
GGGGGGGGAATGCAGTGAGTGTCAGAGAGGGGGGTTGGAGACTGAGGGCGAAGGGGTCAGATGTTCAATAATCAAGTATCATGAGTTGAAGAATAAGATGGGCAAACACCGTGACGTCCAACTTTTACAACATGGCACCTTTTCTCTCTTCGGAATCCTTCCCAATTAAACATTGTTTTGACAGTTCAACTTTCTATTCGCTTCTAGAATCCATGAATCATCACACATGTGTGGTACATGTCCCGGCACGAATCCAAAACTCCATACAAAAAACAAGCCCACACAAGCAAATGTCCATCCCCTCTAGCGCTTACACGAAACCGCCTTAGCATCCAGATCATAACCACAGCGGCGGACAATCCGATGTACAGCCCTGCAGTGACTATTGCGCTCCGCCTAGGACAGCGAGATAAGCCATTCCGAATCCCACACTGTGTCCTTGACCATTTCCACGCGCTTGACATTGAGCTTGCGACGAAGTTTCTTGTCCGTAGCAAGCGTCTCCATCGCGGTCTTGAGATCCTTCCTCACACCCTTTTCGATAGGGGTGGGCCGCATCACTCGAATTATCCGAGTTTCGTGGCTCTTGCGCGGAAGTACTTTGCTGTACTGCAAGCTGTTGACTTTGAGGAAGCCACCCTCAACATGGCGGCATTCTAGAACATGAATCGGGTGGCGGTCATCCTGCCTGGTTACCAGGACGAGAGCGTACGACTCCTCGTCGGTTGATGCTGACGATAAAAGTTTTATCTCTGCTTGCTTAATTTCGATGGAACTTACCATGCGGAAGATTCTTTTGGCGCTGACGAGGCAGTCAAGTGTCGCCACTGCCGTGGAGGAGAGCTGTTGTTCAGACATGGTGAAAAGGATGATTTTTACTTCCCTTTTTTTGTCTTGGTTGAAAAATACTTTTATCAAGTAGATTGCTTTGTTTTGCTACGTTGTCTTGGTCATCATTTTGATGAGAACGGGGTTGATGATGTTCCAGGAATGGGAGTACTCGGTATTGAGACGGGTAACGAAAGTGGGCTTCAATCAAAAACGTACCTATGAGCAATTCTTCTTGTCTTGCTTGATAAATACTTTTATCAAGGGGATAATTTTGTTTTGCTACGCTGTGTGAGTTTTCATTTTGATGAGAACGGGGTTGATGATGTTCCAGGGATGGAAGTACTTGGTAATGAGACGGGTAACGAAAGTGGGCTTCAATCAAAAACATACCTATGAGCAATTTTTTGTCTTGTTTTGACAAGTGTTATCATCAACGAGATGACCCTGTTTTTCTACGCTGTGTAAGTTATCGTTTTGACGAGAACGGGGTTGATGATGTTCCAGGAATGGGAGTACTCGGTATTGAGACGGGTAACGAAAGTGGGCTTCAATCAAAAACGTACCTATGAGCAATTCTTCTTGTCTTGCTTGATAAATACTTTTATCAAGGGGATAATTTTGTTTTGCTACGCTGTGTGAGTTTTCATTTTGACGAGAATGGGGTTGATGATGTTACAGGAATGGGTGTGCTCGGTATTGAGACGGGCAACGCAGTGGCTTCAATCAAAAACATACCTATGAGCAATTTTTTGTCTTGCTTGATAAATACTTTTATCAAGGGGATAATTTTGTTTTGCTACGCTGTGTGAGTTTTCATTTTGATGAGAACGGGGTTGATGATGTTCCAGGAATGGAAGTACTTGGTAATGAGACGGGCAACGAAAGTGGGCTTCAATCAAAAACATACCTATGAGCAATTTTTTGTCTTGTTTTGATAAGTGTTATCATCAACGAGATGACCCTGTTTTTCTACGCTGTGTAAGTTATCGTTTTGACGAGAATGGGGTTGATGATGTTATAGGAATGGGTGTGCTCGGTATTGAGACTGGCAACGAAGTGGGCTTCAATCAAAAACATACCTATGAGGAATTTTCTTCCACTCGATTCTCGCTTTTTTCTTAGACCATTTGATGGAGCCGTTGATAGAATGGACTCAAAGCATGATGAGTACAGAGGTTAAAAAGGCAAGTGACGATATTTGTGCACCTTTCAAAACAAATGACAACACTGTTGATGGTGCAATGATAGGGTACAAGTGGCGCAAATCAAGACTTGGTATGAGTCTGAAGTGCAGGTGCGTTTGTGAGTGATCAGTTTTGAGAGGCAAGGGAAGGAGGGCACTCACTCGTGCTTTATAGAGTGCCTCAACACATGAACCCACTCACTCCGGTGCCCTGGGAACCGGGCCTTCTAGCTTCCAACAAATCGTCCACACTAACTCTGCGTATCACATGCATGCATGATGCCACGTACAACTTGGTCCAAAAACTCTGTTGGCTTCGGTCGTCCCGTACGAGTCTCGGAGTAGAGGTACCTTAGATGAGGTGATAAACTTTTACATCACGAGACAGGTTTTTCTTTCTGGATCTATGTCAGCGTTGACCGTTTGAGTCCGGAAAGCTAATGCAGGAATATGATCGCCCCTTTCATCTTGTCTTGTCGTCTTCCGTTGCAGTCGGTGGTGACTGACGACCACCAGCGAAGTTACCATCTTTTTTTGTGAATGCCGGCCTACATCAAACTCCCCATCTCAGAAAGCCAAAGTGGAAATCAACGCCCCTTTCGTGTCGTCTCGTAGTCTTTCAACGAAGTTGGTCGTGACTGCTGATGACTTTCACTTCGTTTGGGTCGTGAGCAAGTTTCAAGCCCAGAAAAAGTTAAAGTAAAATAAGAAGTGTCCTTAGGAAATGGATGGGTGCGGATGACCCAGAATAGGTAGTAGAGGTCCTCTCAGGATCCATACAACAAGACAAGAACGAAGATCCACAGAGTAGACTAGAAGAACAGCAATCCTCACATAATCACAGCACGACCTCCCAAGGAAAAGGAAAGAACCGGACTTAGTTGAATTGATGTGCTCAAACGAAGAGGTAATAATCGAGGAATCTATGTGCATAGAAGTTCGGTTCGATGTCCCAGAAGGAAAGAGCAGCGAAAATCAGGCGAGGTTGCCTCGCTTAATCTGTAGCGGCCACCACGGGTCAAAAGGAAGGGAGTGACCAAGAATAGACCCCGTTCTGCCCCCCTTGTTTGCCACCTTGTCTTAATTAGTCGCAGCCAACGGTCACCGGTCACCGGTGGCTAGTGGCTGGTGGCTGGTGACCATCACCGAGATAGGCCTTCCTTCTGATCTTTCAAGTCCAAAAGTCAACGTGAAGATACCAGCTCTCTTACGTAGAAGTTGGCCGTGACTAATGGCATCCTCCTCGCTTGGGCCGTGAGTAAGTTTCAAGCCCAAAAAGCCGGGTGAAATTATCAGTGCCCCATTCATGTCGCCTTGACGTCTTAAGTAGAAGATCTTTTGATAGATGACCTCCACCGAGACAGGTCTTGATCTTTCGGCTTTTGTGTCAGAAAAAGTCTTCAAGCGTAAAAAATCCGAAGTGGAGGTAGTATTTTCTCGTTCATCACGTCGCTTTGTCGTCTTTCGTCGATGTCGGTGGTGACTGGTCGTGATCAGCATCTCGCCCACTTCTCGTATAACGACCCACCCACTTTCTCAAGCTGATCTAGCCAAAACCTCTTTCGTATATCCTCAAGCGAGTCTAGATAGAACGCGGCTCGATTTTCATTTTCGAGGCCATCGGCGACATCCTGTTCGTACTGCTTGTAAAGGGCAGATGACTTCGTCTCCAGTTCATCGAGAGTTGACACTTGCATGAGCAACGTCATCATTTCCGCGGTTTGCCAGACAGGTTGTACACTCAACGCCTGCAGTCCGGTTCTGTCCGACGCGTTGATTGGTGTCCTCGTAGGGGCAGGTTTATTTCTCTCATCAATTCTCAATCGTTTACCTTTGTGGACACGTTGCTTGCTTTCGAGAAATGGAAGACTCCGCCGATGAGGCATGAGGTCTCTGAAATCGACTATCTGGTCCGAATCGAAGCTACTAGTGACTTTATTCTGAGAGTTCCCAAGACATTCGGTCAAAGTAGACTGTGTCCTATTACCGCGTTTTCTGCCGGATCGAGAGGATTCTTCTTCGTTCACATTGACGGTGCTTAGTCGGCCGTGAGCTAGCGAGACAGATCTAGTTAAATACCTATGGCGCTGTCTAAAAGGAGGGGCGTCTACCGCCTTGCTAAAGAAATGTTTCTTCGAGGAATCGCTAGTGGCTCGATGGTTCAACTTCTCGTAACTGAGAGACTCTAGCGGTGGGTGACTCGGACTGTTTGTTCCGTTCGGTGCAATGACGTTGCAGGAGTGGAGAAATGGCATGTCGTCAAAGTCTCCAGGCTGATTTGGTGTGCTGAAGTTCCAGTCAGAGATGGCATGAGCTTTCCTTCCGGTCTGGCTGAGGCGGTCTAGTACCTCGTCAAATACATTCCCATGAGACGTGATACTATCTTCGTTTGAGATGGATGTCGGAGCCCCGGAATCTATGGCTTTCAATGATGTGATAATTGATGGACTGGGTTGTTGAACAAGGCTAGTGGCCCAGTTGACCTTCAAGTTGGCGTCCAACGGGCTTGTGTTGGGTTTTGTGAACGATGAAGCAAAGCTTTCTTCGACCAAAAATGTAGCCTTCTCTTCGAATGCATTCTCATGAGTTGTTAAAAAATTCTCGTTTGAGAGGCAAATTGGAGCCTCACCTCTAGCTTGCAGAGGTGTGATATTTGGAAAACTGGGTTGGTAAACAAAGCTGGTTGCCCGATTGGCCATCAAGTTGGTGTCCAACGGTCGTGTGCCGTATTTGGCCAATGCTAAAGAGGTTTCTTCAATCGAAAATCCAGTCTTCCTCAGAATGCATACAGATACTAGAAAGTCTCGACTTTGCTGGAACCAGATGCGAAGAGTATGGTCTAGGTTCGGAAGTCTAACGCATATTTTATGAAGTCTCTTGTCGATGGTGATTGGTTCCTCTGTCCCACAAGGATGGTTCAGAATGTCATTCAGTCGCAGCGAAAGCTACCACGGCTGTCAGATCCGGAGATGTGGTATCACCGTGAGCTCGGATAACGTACCATTTGTTTGGACCCTGTGCTGATGATGAGCAGAAGAGTCCCAAGCCCCGCTTCTAGATGCCTCTGTCCTTGAAGACTGAACTCCAGCGGCTGGTCGAAAGTTGTTGCATTGTAGTTCTCCACCTGATGGCCGACTTCCACCTCCACTAGACGTAGGTGGCAGCCAGTGGCTGGTGAGGCAAGACGAGACATGTTGGTTTCACTGTGTGATGTTTGGCAATGTCGTGTAAGATGTTGTAATTTTATGCTGGAACCTCCATGCACGTGGATATTGAGGACAGAGCCGGAGGACCATCCATAATGGCTGCTGGACATGAACCTGTTCGATAGGACGACGTCGCGATTTGTGAAGTTTAATTCAATCTTCCAAGATGTGATCTTGTGGGGCACAGGGAGGAGTCCAGTGGAATGCTGCCGATTGGTGGGCTTCCTGATCTGTTGGTGGAAGTCACGTGGTGATAAGATATCATCCGGCGCTTTCTTGTGCTTCCTGGCGCGAAGCCTGACGCGCCATAACCTGCGTTTCTTTGGTCCATCCGTCCCGTTATCAGGCCAAAGCAGCACTTCGTCCAAGGCAGATCATTGCCTTTGCGACCGGGCGACGCGTTCCGGTCTGCAGACTTCCATAGACTGGCATCGTTTCGAGTATACGCGCGCGCGATATAGGGCCATTCTGTCCAATCCTTGACCTCGCCCCGGCCACCCAGCGCAGCTTGATTGCGCGCAACGTTGCAATCTCCGGTGTTGTCATGCCCACTACTGCGGAACGAGTTTGAGCTTGAGACCGACATCGAGATCGAGATCGCGAGGGTCGTCAGCTCACTCGCCTCCTGGTCGGTAACGATAGTACCGCGATGACTACGACGCCGCAAGAGGTGCCCCTGCACACCATCGACCGCACGCCAGAGTATGCGGAGTTTATGACCAAATTGAAAGAATTTCACGAAAAACGAGGAACCGTTCTTGATCCAGAACCCAAGGTCGGCCTTAGCTTTCTCGACTTATATAAGACGTTCAACCACATCGTCGCCAGCGGAGGCTACGATAAGGTGTCGGAAGAGAAACTGGCCTGGCGGCGCATGGCCACCGAGTTAGGCCTGCATTCTAACAACGAAGCGTCCACGGCCTTCTCTCTGAAGGAAAAGTTTTACAAGAACTTGGCCGCATACGAAATCCAAACTGTGCACAACAAAGAACCGCCCCCGAAAGAGATTCTGGAAGACGTCACGGCAAAGGGCGCCGGCCTGTTGACTCGCACGCTCGAAAACTTCCGCCCGAAACGCGACAACGCGGTCAACCCGGGCGATTCGGCGGCTTCGGGCGACGACGGCACTCCGACTCGCGAGCGATCTGTCACAGAAGCTCTCTCAGTCTCTCGCGCATCACGTGGTCTTCGAGAAGCACCGGCCCAGCGCGTCATATTCCAACCAGAGAGTGGCTCCGGTCGTTCTTCGAGGCCCTCTCTACATCAAGCCTCTGCTCAGACAACATATAACGCACAGGGAAACCCCCAAACATCCATTCATCACGCAAACATGCCGTCAATGCCGCCCCTTAGTCAACAAGGCCGTGGGCCTTCGATCATGCATCATCCGCCCAACTCAGAGAATACATCAAACTTGGTGCTGTCATATCAACCCAAGCATCTCAAGCCTATGCAACTACGGGCAGTCGCCACACCCAGCAACGCCCCCAGCGAATTCCAGAGACGTCGGCTGGCACATCGGTCAGCGATCAATGCCGCCGGATACCGGCAGCCTATGCAACCAGGCAGTAAGCATCATCCTCTCTTTGTTTTCTATCCGTCTCAAATATGTGGACATGCTCTGATTTTCTGACCTTTTACTCAGCTGGATTCGACGGTCCGAACATTTATACCCGGTGCCTGAATGCATTACGGTCTGGCGTCCCGTCCGAACAGTCCTTCGCTCTAAACCACTTGGTCAAGATATCATTTGAACGTGGCGACAAGTATCGTTTCGACGCTTTTCCTGGTCTCGCCGAGGGACTTGTTGACAAGGCCCTTCAAGTCGGCAGCCTGTTCTATCACGTGTCTTGGACTGTCTCGTGGGACTCCTGCGCGGATTATTCTCACATTGGCCAACTTGATGGCAATAACGGAACTCCAAACATTCTCGAGCGCATCAGCAATTTGGTGGAAATTGATCAGCCAGAAGCCCTCCAAACGGGAGAGCAGACCGATCAGATGGTCCTCATTGCTGAAGCCGTGCTTACGCTTCGCAACATGGTGACTTTGCCGGAGAATGCGGTCAACATGTCTGACTTCTTCCCACTCAAGGATCTTGTCTGTATAATCCTCCACCTTCCCCCAAAGGACATCGTGGTCGAGTTGAAGCACATGGCCCTAGACATTGCGGAGCAAATTACGCCATACATGATCTTGGAATCAGACGATCCCCTGTACAAGTCGCTTCTTATGCAGCTCGCGTCCAATGACAGAGGCTCCATCATCACTGCTCTGCGAGCCCTAGGACGCATTTCGGTGAACCTCGAAGCAACGAACAAGCTGAGCAACGTTCCGGCCGAATCTCTAGAGCGCATCTCCAACTGGTTGCTCCTAAACGACGATGAGTTGATGGATGCCTGCTTGGACCTGCTTTACCAATACACAGCTATAGTCTCCAATGTGGACCACCTCATTCGATCCAACGTTACCGGGAACCTCGTCCACCACCTCGTGCGACTCCTATCGCACGGCGCGAAAAAAGTTCACCGAGACTTCATTTTGACGCCAGAAAAGAAATCACCCTGTCAAGACGATATCGCCGCGATGCCCGAGGACCTTCTGCAGCAGATGCTAAAAGTAGACGAGCCGGAACGCGTCCACAAATGGGTCAAATGCTTCTTCGAAGAGGACGGTGATTCCTTCATCACGCAGCTGGCTGCCTGGCAAGCCTATCAGTCGGCGTTCGTCACTCCTCTTAAGGCTCTGGGGCATCCCATGATCACCCCAGCCGATTTCATCCGCAACAGCACCTCGGTATACAAGGACTCGAATGCACAGGTTCTTCGCGAACCCGGCGAGCCGCAGCAGAAATTCATCATTCACGGCATTCGACCCCGACCACGCCCCCTCAACTTTGATGGCGTAGAATACGGCCGCTGTTTGTGGGTATCTACGACGTCCACGACTGGGAAAAAGGACGACAAGTGCGGTATATTTTTCTTGCAACCGCAGCAATTGTGGGATCACGTTTTGACAAAACACATTGGCGAGAAACGGAACAAGGACAATCATTTTGACAACAAGGAAAAGCTGTTCACTTGCCAATGGAACCAATGTCCCTCGTACACGCAGCCGACGAAGCTCTGTTTCCGCGACTTTGCCCACCACATTCACACCCACATCATGTCTACCATGAGCGGTCCCAACAAGGGCACCCCCGCGAAACCGTGGGTGGTGCCCGCCAAGACCATGTCCATCACTCTCGAAGAAACGGCCACAGTCCGAGACGAAAGAAACCCACAGCTTCCTCCGCAAGCAGCTGGGATTCCTCTCAGCGCGGTCCTTGTCCTGCGTAATATTGCGCGCAATGTCATCAAGACCGATGCGGAGAAGGAGCTCGTCAAGTCGCAAAAGGGGGACGCGTTGGAGAGGGGGGGGTGGAATGAGAGATTGTTCCGCGCTGCTTTGCCACGCTTGTTTGAGATTCTTGCTGAGAATAAATCCCTGGTATGTTACTTCGCGAAAAACATGGCAAGACACGTCAGCTACATTGATTTCTAACATAACAACCCCTCAATAGAGCCCGTATATTTCCTCCCTCTTGGACCTGGTACGGCCGAAAATTAGAGCAGAAGATAGCGACGACGATGACTATTGAACCCCGAGGAGGCGAAAAGAAGAATCGCTGCTATTAGACGCATGGGCTTGGTTCACATCTGCGCTTAAAACGACCATTCGTGCACATTCCAGTGAAGAAACGTTTCGGAAGATGAGGAGTTTGGGGATACGCCTTTACTGCATTTGTTGCTTGATTTCTTTACTTCTTTCGAGGTTATTCTCCCGACAGTGATGTACAGTATGTAGTTATGTATTCAGATAGTACAGTACAGTGCCGATTGCGCGCCTCGTTGCGACCACGGCTTTTACGGAGTATGTATGCCTGAAGAAAAACGATACCCCATGCGGCCGAGGATGTCTTGCAAGTTGCAGCGGTACGGAGTACACATAGGTACATTCATAATCACACGGTCTTGCTTGGCAGATTCAACGCGCCGCTTCAGACGCGTTGCCGGAGGAGGCCTCGTTTGTGCTGCTAAAAAAAAAAGTTAAAAAAAAGCCACCTGCAATACGGGATCCACAATAGATGCCCCTAGCGAAGTTACGGCGCGTAGTCGATCGTCGGTGTGCAAGTCAAGCCTGTGAAGCGTGAGAAGCTGCCGTTCCTTCTTTTGTTCGAGGTTTCGTCCCTTTCCCCTTTCCCCTTTCCACTTTCCCCTGAACCCTTGGTGTGGATCAGCTTCCCGAATCTCAGGACCCGAAGCTCCACATCCCTGAGGGGAAGTGACGGGCGATCGTCTGGATGAATCGTTCCGGCGGCACTTGTCAGTCATGTAGGTATGTACATACAGATCTTGTTCGCTGGTCTGATGCCGAGTTCGGGTGTATGATTCAGCTTCAGAATCACTCCTGGCTCGCTTGAATCAGCTCGGCTATGTTTCCATCCAGGTCGTCCAACTGCGCCAAGCCTTGGGCGGTGAGCCCGCCAGCAACGTGGCCGCTGTGACTGCTGTGACTGCTGTGACTTTGTCGTTACGACTCGTACGGTCTGTACCAGACACTTGGGCCAGGAAATTGAAAACTCAGTGTGGCCACATGACTAGCCGCGAGATTGCATCGCACAGCGCGAGAGCAGCAAACACCGGGTTCCTCCCCCACAAGTCCACTTTCAGGGGCCGCGCATGCTGCTTGAGAGTGCTGTGCGCGGTCCACGCAGGCGGCAGCAGCGCCACGGAGCAACACCAGCGCATCCATCCATCCTCAGCCTCTTCTCGGCGGCTCGTTGTGCCCGGCCGAGGTCGGGCTCCTTGTATGACGTTGGCATAGGTATGTACATACTCCGTAGTACATAGTACATACGTATGTACCTACGATAGGTATGCCAATCCTTGGGCCCTGCATTTATGTATGTAGATCGTCTGCTGGACGCGTTTGATGAATCCTCGGCTCCTTCGCCCCCCGGCTAGATGGCGTAGCGGACACCATCCGATGGCGCCGGCTTCACAATGGCTTGGTGAGCTTCCTATGCCTTCGGGCTTCAGGCTTCATTCCTTGGCCGCCGTGTCCACGACAACTTGCAAGCATAGGAAATACGCAACTTATTCCGGAGTACAAGTTCATACATGCCGGCTCGGCTCCGTGCTTCACACCCACGGTCCACCCCACCCCACACAGCCTGCTAGAGGGTGTGCTTCTATTCAAGCTTGTTCATTATCGGTCCACGCGAGGTACCTATGGCAATGAAAACAAGTCGTGCAGCATGCTCAATAGTTTCTTGAGTTTCTCAAAGCCTGCGGCCGTAATTGCGTATGTATGAAGATTTTCGATCCATTTATCGTATTGTGGAAGTTGGGGCAATAAATGACGGAGTACGGATACTGTAGAGTGGGAGCGACCGGCGAATGAAAAGGAAGGAAGCCACGTTGATGTTGCTCCTCCAGAAGCAGATCTCAAAACCCCACATTTTCACATTCTGCGGCATGCAAGTTGCAACTGAACGCGTCTAAGCTTTTCCTTCACGAATCCACGATGCATCGACCTGCGCGACATGCGAGCAAGGGAAGTCGTGTCGACCGCGTTATCTTCCTACCTATCGAACAATCCCCTTGTTGCTGCTGCTGACGTAGCATGTGCGATGCCAACATGGTTGGCCATGAGGCTTTTTCCGGAGGGCTGAATCGAAAAGATCGATGCAGTCATCAGATACCCAACCTCTCAAACACCACAAGGGATGACTGACGACACTTTTGTGCATTCGAAGTTTGACAAAACGCAATGCTTCGCACCGTGGGCTTCTGGGCAGGGATAGGTACCTAGTGTCCGATAGAGATCTGTGACCTGTCACAGCATATGCAGTCACGATCCACTAGTATCTCTTACAGTAGCAACCGGTACTCGAGTTCTCGACCAACGGGCTCTCCATGCAGCCTGTTGAGCCGCACCCCACCTGTGGATATAAAATCCGAGTTGGATGACCCGAAGTGCTGTATTGCAGGTTGGAACTTGGAGGTTCCATGTTGATCAAAACCTGGGAACATCAAGGACTTGGTCCTGGCCTTGGACGTGGTCCATCTATCAGCTATATCGCATTGGCCGCCACAGATTGCGACTTGGTAGCTGACAGCACGATATTTCACAAGTCTGTGGACCGTAAAAGGATGATCAAAGGTATAACAGTTAGTGCTTCGGGGAGGCTGTTGACGAAAGGCTACCTACATGATGATAGTACATACAACGGCTGACACTCGTAAACACTAAACAGTGCCTACATCTACATAACTACCGCCAATAAGACCGTTTCGACAACAACCATGCGGTTTTGCAAAGCCAGGCTTTGTCATCTGACTTCATACAATCGTACATACGGCTGAGCTCCACCGCCAATTCCGTCCGAATCCCGATCCCGGCATCGGGCAACCGTGGGGCTGTACTGAGTACCTACATGCATACGGAGTACCTTGGGTACCTAGGTATGTTACCTATGTATCTGTGTACGAGCGCACAGATAGATCGACCCTTGCTGTGAAATGGGTTTTGTGGAGGTGTCCGGGCGGCTAGGGGTGAGACGGTGAGACGCTTGCATTCCCCAGAACTCGGAGCAAATTATGTACATTAGAACCTGAGTGCGGCAGGTTTTGCGTTCCTCGCAGCTTGACTTGCGGCATTCCCTTTGTTCAACGAGTCTTGTCACTTTTGATGCGGCAGATCCTGAGCTTCTAACACGTGGAGACAGTGCATCGAAGGTTCAAGGACAAGTTATGCGCGCAGCGTGTGGACTACATAGAAGTAGGTAGGATCACCACTTGGCGCCGGTGAACTTGTCACTCAATACCCAATTTTGGGGTCCAGCCGACGCCACAGCCTTCCCGAGGCAAGTACATAGTCTATGTAGGTAGGTAGGTAGGTAGTGTTGGGGATTCTCGGAGTAAATCAAGCATGAACTACAGAGTATTAGAGTATAGAGTTTAATACATACTCCGTACGCCATGTTTCTGGTCGATCGACCATAACGGGATGCAGATAAAAACGGTCACGGGGCAATTACCTATCCCCGCGGTTGTTCCAGGACGGTCCAGGATAGGGCGTACCTACGTCACGACACAATCAAGCAGGAACTGATGCCAACACTGAGCTCACACTGCACAGACATCACGGCCTCGAAGGCGAGCCTCACCTGGGGCCAAGACAAACGTACTGCCCTGGACAGCACCCTAACATCTCCGTTGTCGGATCCCTCTTCTACAACTTCTACAAGTGAAGGTTCTTGAAATTCCCATTGCCCAGTGCTAGTCCGTCAACCGTCAGCCGTCAGCCGTCAGCCGTCAGCCGTCAGCCGTCAGCTTTCAGAGGAGAAATGGCGCCGGGGAACAATGGAAGAAAAAAAGAGCAGAGGGTGTACACCGGTGCGGCATCCGGCTACCTAGGTAGGTAACTGCCACCCCTGACTACAGTCTACCTAGGGGTCTCGAAGTTTGTACTCCGAGTCCGTAGCGCTACGAGGTACATACATTCATACGGAGTACATAGGTATGTACTGTATACCTACTGTACGTGCTCGAACAGCAAGACTCGAAGCCCAAATGTTGGCACAACAAGGGCAGGGGTCCCACGAGCGTTGAGCAGCCACTCCGACCCAGATTGGAATCCCCTATCCCCACCAAGGGGCTCCGTGCTTCAGGGCAAAAGATTTTGTCTCCAACGCGCCTTGAGACAGACCCGCATTCGGACTTCTCGACTGGGCCATCCATCATCGACCCGTTTGTCACCTAGGAAGGTAAATCTCACTCTGGATTGACATTCCCTTCGCTAAATTCTATATATACCGCCCATTCCTTTTCTGCCTTCTGCCTTCCCCCCGAGCCATCCGCTCACACACACACACCCTCCTCTTCTCTCCTCCTACAACTCCTCAAACGAGAACTTCCTTCTCTCCCTTTCCTCAACGGCATTCCCAGTCACCTAGCTTCTGAACCACTTTTCTATCAAACAAAACGCACAAATTGCAATGTCATTCGCCACACGAAGCGCTCTGCGACTCACCAGAGTTGCCACTCCTCTTGCCGCCCGTTCGCGAGCTGGCGCACGCCTGTTCTCTATCACGCGCACCAACGCCGTTTCTAGCACTGCGCAGAAGCAGGGAGTAGTCCGGGAGAAGGAAATTCCAGTCACAGTGTATCCCGCTGGCCAAGGCCGAGGGGAAAAGCACACTGTTCGCGTCTCTGACAATGCTGGTCAAGTCCCCCATGACAGCCCAGCTCCCCCTCTGGAGCACGATGCTGTGCAGCCCCTGAGCAAGAGCGTCTTCGACTCAATGCCTCACACCATGCGCAACATGAGCGTATACGGCAAGGTCATCATCGTATCCGGTGGTGGCCGTGGCCTAGGCAACAACATGGCTCGCGCATGCGCCGAAGCAGGTGCAAAAGCCATCGCCATTTTCGACGCAAACGAAGAACTCGGTGATGAGGCGGCTGCCGAGCTCCATGAGAAGTCTGGACTCCCCGTCTCATTCTTCAAGGTGGATGTGCGTCAGGGAGCTGCCATCAACGCGGCTGTCGACTCCGTCGTGGAACTCTATGGGGCTCCCGACGTCCTGGTTAACGCCGCCGGCATTGCAGACTCCAACATTAAGGCAGAGACATACGACCCGGCCATGTTCCGCCGCCTCATCGACATCAATTTGACGGGCTCTTTCCTCATGGCGCAGTCTGTTGGCCGCGCCATGATGACTGCTGGCAAACCTGGAAGCATCGTTCTCGTAGCCTCCATGTCCGGCTCCATTGTCAACTACCCGCAGGAGCAGAGCTGCTACAATGCTTCCAAGGCTGGTGTTATCCAGTTTGCCAAGTCGATTGCGGCCGAATGGGCCAAGTACAACATACGCGTCAACTGCATCTCCCCCGGCTACATGGACACTGCTCTGAACCGCGTCCCCGCTCTCGAAGCTCAGAAGAAGATTTGGAAGTCCATGACCCCACAGGACCGTCTGGGTGGTGTTGACGAGCTGAACGGTCTCTGCGTATTCCTCGCGTCCGACTCGTCTCGCTTCATGACGGGCTCTAACTGCATCATTGACGGCGGGTACTCCTGCTACTAGTGGGGAGTGTAGAAGTGGAAGTCTTGTGTAGTCGAAGGGTCGATACGCACGCAGCACGGGATTTTGTAAGAGCTGGTGCTAGGAGTAACAAATCATCTTGGCCAGGGTTGACACGCCAGGTGTTTCCATCATGCTCGGTTTCCTTACGTCAACGAGCCATCGTGGGCTGTTGCCAGATCACCACGCGTGATCATTCCCTCGACTGTTGATTTTTTTTTTTATCTGTTTTTATCTGTCTTGTTTGGCGTTACGGATTCGCCTTCTTCTTTTGGTAATTGTCTTTTTTTGTACATTTCTCTCTCCTTCTTCTATTATTGTCACGCAACGCCACGTCTATGTTGTTGGCGAAGGGACAGAAGGGAAAAAGCGATACTGAAAGTCAGCATAGAAACCGCATGGCGATTGTTATCAGAGCAAATCTTTGTATTTTGACTCCATCTGGAAAGGAGGGAATAAAGGACTTTTGGATGGTTCACTCTTATGATATATGCTCTATCTATCTCCGAGTATCTGTGTGCCTACATATTTATATGTGTGTGTCTGTCTATTTCTTCGTATGGATTAACTAAACACCCCCCAAACTGACGGTCTATCTGAGCCCATCAGCCCGCCCAAAATCCCATCACCGCTTCCAAACACCATAAACTCTGATGAGTACTTCCAGCTACAGTAACGAAAGTTACTTCATATGTACGTCCAGGGATAGCGGCCGGGCTTTGGACCCAAGTCAACACACATGGACAGCAATCGGTGGGAATCCCGTACCAAGATATCGTTATCCTTGCTTACCCTTTGAGTCGAATTTTCAAGCGCAACTACATAAAGAAAAACGCAGTTCACCTACAGTACCTTGCCGGACCGTCCCTATAGGCTATATCAGGAGTGACTTAATTATGCGCTGCAACTTCCCCCACACACGTCAGCAGCAACACAGACACTGCATATATATATATGTATATAGTTTGGAACAGACAGGACAAGACACGGAACCGACAACGCGCTTTAATGTCTTCAAGGGAGCCATGAAGGCAGAATATATTGAATCTGTGCCCATGTCTGGTTCAGAGGACATGAGCACGTATGTCTCTCGTAGTTAGGTATCAGAAATGCCGTTTTTCCTTGCTGCCTTCTTTCCATCGCCTTAATTCTCTCATTCTATCCCTGTTTTTTTTTTTTTTTTGGGTAGGTATCTTCTCTTGAGTCTCTCCTCCTTCAAGATTCGATGCATTGGCCAGCCCCCATGTGGCATTATGAGTGAGCCAAGTTCGCTCGGATATACCTCCCACGTGGCCTCCCCCCCCCATTGGGTCTATATACGCTCCATGATCTCATTCTTCCTCGCCAAATCGGTCTTGATTCTAGGGAAATAAAGATACCCTCCGCTGATGATATTGTCCCGCTATTTGCTTTCAATAATACAGCCCATCTTCCATCCATTTTTGCAAGCTTCGGAGCCGCCTTTGTGGCGGGCTACATGCAAATTCGGAAGACAGAGTAAACGCTCGCTTGGTGACGTAACGAAATACGTAGGTATATTCATTTCCCTCCGTCCCCCGTACGGCCTCAGAAGTTCAATCACGACCTTCGTAACTTGTCCAAGGCTCTTTGCTGTTGAGCGAGTCGTACCAGGGGTGCTAATTGGCTTGTGTCCACACAGTACTTCATCAACTCGTGCTGTAGTACAAAAGTGGGTTAGCAGGGCAACACAACCAAAGAGATTCGACAACAGTATTCAATGAGCCACCAAAGGGGAGAAAGACGTACCCTAAGCAAGTCATGCGCACTAGCCCGCTTCTCCGGATCAACCTTTAGAGCAAAGTACAAGAAATCCCGAAACACGTGCGACAAGTGTTTCTCGCTCCTGATTCGGGGCGTTCCCGTCGTTGCAATCAGCCATAACGCCCGTAGCGGTGACTCCGTCAGGTACGGCGGCTCTCCCTCAATCATTTCAATGGCCATAATGCCAAGAGACCAAATGTCCACCTTGCGGCCGTACTCTTTCCTGGTGACGACTTCAGGGGCCATCCAGTATGGCGTGCCGACCATGGTGGTTCGCTTATTTTGGGATTCGTTGATGGTGGCGCAGAAGCCAAAATCGGCTGTCGAGATAGGTGGTGTGCGTTAGTGGCAAGACTTCGAGATCACTCATTCGAGCATTGTTCCAATATATATATACTGTGCAAGAGCCGACAGACGGCAAGGGGGAAGGGCAGAATGGGAAGGACATCTCGTACTCAGCTTGATATGCCCATCACTAGACAATAAAATATTATCCGACTTAATATCCCGATGAATAACGCCCTTGGAGTGAAGATGCTGCAATCCCTTCAACGTCTCCCGGCACACCGTCGCAATTTGGCTCTCCGTCATGACATTGACCGTGACAACGTCCGTCAAGCTGCCTCCTTCCATAAACTCCATAACCACCCACAGCTCTCCTCCACAAAGGTAGCTATCGATAAAGTTTACAATATTAGGATGCGAGCTATCCTTCATGACGAGGATTTCATTTATAATGAGATCCTTCTTCGGCTGCTGCTCCAGGTTCATCTGCTTGATTGCCACTAAGCGATTCGTACCCCTTTCGTAGCCTGTGTATACGCCACCAGATGCGCCTTGACCGATTTTGGTGAAGCTGCGGAATACTTCCCGTGGATCTCCCGCAGTACAGATGCGTTTGAGTGAGGCGACCACATCGACGCCATTGTTTTGGCGGGACCTCGCCCTCAGCCTCGTGCCGGGAA
This sequence comes from Claviceps monticola, assembly GCA_018360055.1. Taxonomy (NCBI): domain Eukaryota; kingdom Fungi; phylum Ascomycota; class Sordariomycetes; order Hypocreales; family Clavicipitaceae; genus Claviceps; species Claviceps monticola. Next base: position 17,101 of record SRPP01000294.1, read on the forward strand.
TGGGGCCGGGATTAATACCCGCGAAAGCAGGTTGCTGCTGCTGCCGCATGGGCAAGGCATGAGATTGGCCATTTACGTCTCCCTGTCGAGTATACGCTGCATTTTGATGCGGACTTGGGATAGGTGCTTGAGGCTGTGGAGCTTGTCTCTTGCTGGAAGATCTTACGATGTGACCGGACATGGCGGCCTGGGCTTGTGCCAGGGCCTGCTCATGTTGTTGCAGCATCGCCTGCTGCTGATACATCGCTGCCGCAGATTGTCCGGCTGAAGGTTGACCATTCAACTGCGGCGTGGGCGGGTTGAATGGTGGTGGCGCGCCATTAGCACGTGAGTTAGATCTTGATCGATGCTCTTCTGGTAGCATGGGCGCGCTATCCCTTCGCTGCACATATGAAAAGTCGTCATGCGGCTGCAGCGAGATGCCGAGGCCAGCGTCTTTGGGTGCCGTTTGGGCATTCGCTGGCACGGTCCGGTTATTCATGCTGACGGGTGGCTTCGGGGCTGGTCGGCTGGGCACCATGTCTCTGCCAGGGGCCCTCGACGGAGGAACTGGAGGTGGCGCTCGCGGGTTCTCAAAGCTCCCTGGTGAATGTACAAAAGCGAAGTCAGTGACCAACGCATACCGTGCGACGAAACCTTCAGAGAAGAACACACTTACCCATATAGTTTGCAGGATACATGGCAGGTGGTGATGCGGGTGTATTGAACGGGCGTGTATCTGTTGGCCCGGCATTATGGAACTTTTCTAGGCTTTGATCTTCGGGTGGCCGTTCAGTTGTTTCCTTATAAAACTGCAGGATATCAACCATAGTCTGGGGGTTCTCTCGCCGCTCCTGTTCCGGAATACCGCTTTCGTTTATTAATCGCTGCCATTCTTTTGGTAGTCCCTACGAGCAGCAACGTTAGCATTATCCGTGGAGGTTTTTTCGACTTGTAGAAATCGGGCACAGCTTTACATACAGTGAACATGCCAGTAGAGCTATCGTATCCTACGTGGGTGACATGGACGGGGTTCTCAGGCGCCGAGATGATGGGCTTCTTCTGGGACCCAACCAAGCTGGTAACAAATCCCGAGAAGCCAGATTTCTTCCGCAGCATAGGCGGCTTCGAATCCTTGGCCTCATCAGAATTCCGCTTCGATCCCACCACGTCAGATTCGGACACACTGTCGCCCTGACTCTTTTCCGAAAGGGCAGGATCCATGCTACTAAAGCTCGGCGACGATCGCAGTGCGGGGCTCGCAGAGTTCTGGTCGGCACTCATTGTGTTCGGTGTGGAAGACATGGCTGATGGTTGGATCGATGTCCGCGGGCTGATGTACTTGGTAGACTCAATGCGGCTCAAGATGGCGGCGCCGTCAAAAGGCGCGCCAAGCAGGTCGTCGGATTTCACTCCGCTTCCTCGGCGACTTGGGGAGTCGGACGGTCGAATTGGGCGATGCTCGAGTTGTGAAGCCGAAGCAGCGGCGGTGGGTGAGTTGCAGGTAGCGACAAAACCTTCCTGAGCAATACTGGACGAGGCATTCGACGGCCAATGAGAGAGAGGAGGCTGTCTGGGCGAGGAGTTGGCGGAGGCGCGGGTGCTGGCAGCGGACCGCGCCAGGGGAGCGCTGGGAGCTCGGCGAAGACTCTGCAAGCTATGTTTGCTACCAAGCGACTGGTAGTCGTCGAAATTGGACGAGGAGCGGGAGTATGAGTGAGAGGGGTAGTTCTTGATGAGCTTGCGCCGAGCACTGCTGCCGTCGAGGGAGGAGAGGGACGAGGCCGGACCGTCCATGATGCTGCTCGAGCTCGCCTCAGCTAGCAGGGAAAAGGCTCAGGTCGCAGAACAGCTGGTTGGGCAGGCGGCTGGTGTGGGCGAGCGAGCAGCAGCAGGAAAAGCGGTCCTTGGCGGGCGCGTGTTGTGGTGAACGCCAATTCGACGTCTTTGTGTTCAGAGAAGCAACTTTGTTTGTCGGTGGGTTTCTTTGGCCGCGAGTAGAAGCGAGCGGGAGGGCGTAGTTGGCCGCGGAGCCGTGGCGGCCGCGTGTGTATTGTGACTATTGTCCGGCTTCACGACTTCTCAGTGGCGGATCGAGTCACAGGAGCGGGGCCGAGCGCAGGTGATTTGCCGGCGCTGGTGCCGTTGCGCCGCCGGTGAAAGTTGGGGCACGTTGGGGGAAGTCTCGCAGCCTATCGACCCAGGAGCCAGGTCGCACCACGTTGCCTGCAGCGTAGCAGGCCGCTGCGTTGCGCCGTCTCCAGCGTGTCCGACGTGTCCTACGCGAGTCGTCCAACCTGCGCATTCACATCGAGCGTGTCGAGGCTCGGGATAGGTATGGATGCTTGGAGTTGCGGGGGCGGCTGGGGGTCCCCGATTGTGAACGACTGATTTCTACAGAGTACCTAACCTAATGTGCTCCGCAAGATCCTGGATGGCTGATTGGTGAATGGCCGATGGGTCCAGCCCGGAGTGCGGAGAGCAAAGGGCGGGGTTGCGTGATGATGGGGAAATCCGAAAGGCAATAAGGCCACGGGGAGACATGGTTGCATCTGATGCCGTACCTGTTTAGAATACATATGTAGGTACGGATAGACAGCTGCTACATAACTACTCCGTACAATTTAGCACTTTGTCCGGTCCGGCGACTCGCGGGTACTGTCTGGCATGATCTTGCTGCCCTGGCGGGGTGGTTGATGGCGGCCCAACTTCTGCACAACCCCCGCGGCCGAGTTCGTCTTGTTGGGACAACACATCAGCATCAAGCCGAGCGCGGGTAATGGTATTCAGACTCGGCTATGTGAGTCTTTGCCATCGCTGCTCCAAATTGCTGGTCTGATCTGCTCTTATTTCGATATCATGATATCCTGCCGAAGAGGAGCACAGTACTGCCAGAATGCCGCCATAATGTCACCACAATGCCACCACAATAAGCCACCACCCCTAATGCCATCACAACGCCATCGCAATGCCAAACACCAGGCCACCAGACGCCCACCGCCCTCAAGCGGGGCTTCTGCGTTGTTCAGAGTTCTAGATGGATCTGCAACACAAGTGGCAAGTCTGTTCAGTCTTCTCACAGCTGACTTGTCAGTGGGATGGTCCGCAAGCCGCTTCTCTGCAGACAGGCGGCAACGTCATGCGTCCGGGGAATTGAGGACGGAAATCCGAGAGGACGCACTCTTTTCCCTGTGACCTACAACCTACAGCCTGCAACATCCCACGACGAAAGGAAAGAAGCCTGTTGGCAATGTCTGCAAGCCCAAATGTGTGACTTGTATGTAGCTGCCTCTGTCGCTGCCTTCCATTAACGCATCGTACACTGCTGAATGAACTTCCCACGAGTGCCATCACTGCCGAGCGAACATGTAATGTACACGTATGCATGTACTTATGAGTGGTGATTGAGTCTATTTTTGTCTTGTTTAGCGCGCACTTGTTTGGTTTGGTTTGAACTTTGCTCTGCTTCGCTGTGGCTTGTCCTAGCCCCAACTCGTCGCATTCCTATTGTCTGCTTTGCAATCCAGATCCAAAGGTATGTGAGACTCTGAGAGGTTCTTCATTCATCAGGAGCCCTAACCATGCATTGTTTATACCTAATTCTTTTCCCATTATACACGTATACGGTCAGGTCAAACAACGCCATGTCACTGAACCGGATCGTGGGCCGATGATGTCCGCGCCTAAGTTGCACGGCGTCGACTCTTTTCTCTACAACCCAGACTCTTGTCTCGCTGCCACACACGATACCTAGATATTTATGCCATGTCCTGTTTCGAGCGAAGGCGGTGATTTATATATGCAAGCACACGACAAAGTTGGTTTAATTCCATACCTTGGAAGCAATAATGCCTTCTGAAGAACCTTTGTCAGGTATTTGCTAGTCCAGTCAAGGGTCGCATGTATTATTTCCTGCTCTTCACCGTGCCATCCTTTTCCATTTCCAGGTACCAAATTTTCATTCCCTGGTGTACAAATTACCATACAGATGAAACTCATGCATGGACTGGTCGAAAGCTGTTGCTGTCGTAGACATTGTTTCACAGGCTAATGCAATCACTTGCACACTAAGGCTTCTGACGACACATACTGCCCACACTGGCAACGAAATCGACAAGTTGTGGCCTCACCCTGAGTTTCAATTCAACAAGCGGCGACTACGGTTTGGATTGTCGTATACAGAACCTTTTTGCGATGGTCGTGCCATAATGTATTTTCTCTAAAACACCAGGTTGACGTAGGGTAGGCGAAATAGCTAGGTGCATAGGTAACGTAGGTACAAGAGGTACTCACGACTCGTCACGAGTCACCCCAAGGGCGTAGGCGGCGCCACAGGGACTCAGGACTCAGGAGTCTGCGGTTCTGGTGGGGACTTTCCTTGGGGCGTGATGCTCCACTTTCCGTGGCGCCCATGGAGGCCAGAATTCCAGCAGATTTCCAGCTCTCCAGAGGGCCAGGCTCGTCTTCCCCGGAGACCCTCGACCTCCTGTCATCTTCGCCACGTCAACTACCCCTTACCATCTTGTGCGGCTTCATCTCGCCCGGCCTCTCTCTGGCTCCTGCTTCTTCTGGTTTATTCCTCTGGTCACTGGTAATCGTTCAAAAAAAAAAAAACAATATCTACGCTCTCCGAGTAAGACCTTAGGCACGTCAGAAGGCACCCACAGAAGAGACAAGCATCGAGCTGCATAGAGAGGAACAAGCTAGACAAGCTCTGTTAAGAAACATTCCGACCGGCGAAAGATACTGTACGTTTCCACGAGTGAAGAACTTGTATCTTACGCCTCAGAATCGACGTTCCAACACCCCGGTCGCCTTGAAAGAAAAATGGCACCAAACATTGCTGACAGCCTATTGATGTAGCAAAGACTTGAACAAAGTGTGATTTTTGACACAGAGCTCGCCATTCTCGCGCACAATTCGCCTTATAATTATTATTCGATCGTTTCAACATGGCTACTGACGAATCCATCGCCCAGAAGCTTCTTCAGAAGCACGCCGAGGATCCCCACCATCCCACCGTTGAGGATGTCCCGGACGAAGATGTTGTCCCTCAGACCGCCAACGAGGCCTCGGGATCCTGGGCTGTACCCGTGAGTGCCAAGTCCGCTGGTAAACAACAGCAATCTCGGAGCTCCAAGGCCCCTCTTGACACACAGTCGCACGAACTCTTCCCTGAACTCGGAGCATCCAAAGGCAAGAGCGCTAGTGTCGCTCCTATCTGGGGGGCCAAGAACAGTGCTGATGGCAAGGCCAATGGCACTGTCGACTCTTCCAATGGAACCTCAAGTCCCTCGATCCAGGCACCTGCTGCTGCCACTCCGCCCAAAGCATCGACTCCTGCTATGTCCATCCCCGGTCGCAATGTCGAGACTGTCACTCTGGAGCCTCAATTTATCCTCCCACGTGGCCAGTTGAAGCGACCGATCCCGGATATCGTGAGAGAAATCAATCGCAAGTCACGAGCAAACATCAACATGGCGACGGCTTCCAATGGCCGTCTCCGATTTGATGCCACTGGTCCTCAGGAGATTGCTCAACAGGCTCTCAAGGATCTGGTACAGCAGATAGGCACCAAGGTAGGTTTACGAATCACATCGCCTGCTATACGTTGCATGTAACATTTCGGCACACTGACGTCATGTAGATACTGATCAAAGTCCCCATCCCTTACTCGGCCCGAGCATTCGTCATCGGAAAACGCGGCTCTGTAATTCGCACCTTGCAGGAGAAAACTGGAGCCAAGATCCAGTTGCCCAAGGTAGAGGACAACGCACTCCTAGCCGACGACGACGAGGCTACCATTGATGTTATCGTGGAGGGCAATGCGCTTTCTGCGGCTTCCGCTCGTAACGAGCTCATGAAGATCGCCAATGAGCGATCAGCCAACGTCCAGACCAAGGTCCGAGGTGTTCCCCTGGCCTTCTATCCCTTTATTGCCGGATCTGGAAATGAGCTGGCCCAGGAGTTGGAGAAAAAGCATGGAGTCCAGATTCGGATTCCTTCCCACCAGGCCGTCTCGCGAGCAGCAGTCCCTGCAGCTCTTCAATCAGGCGAGCGCCCTGTTTTTACCCCTGCTGGTGCCGAGGACGACCACATCCAGCTTGCCGGTGATCGAGCTGCCATCCAGCAGGTGCGCGCTGATATCGAGCGTCAAGCTGCAGAGCTCCACAAACAACTTGAGCTTGAACAGCTTTCCATTCAGAGAGGTCGCCATCAGTTCATCATCGGCGAGCGCGGCGTACCGTCCGATGACTTCTTCACGGAGACTGGATGCGCCATCATCCTCCCCTCTGATGACGAAGATGATACGGTCACCATCATTGGTCCTGCCGAGCGAGTGCAGGTAGGCCTCGAGAAAGCTATGGAGCTGGCCATGGGCATGCAAATGTCCAACATTGACATTGCCCGATTTCACCGCAATGCCCCCGGAGGCGCCTCTGCACATGCTGGTAACGTCACTCGTTACCTCCGTCAGCGGAAGGAAATTGATCGTCTTGAGAAGCTGTACAACACTCACATCAATACTCCATTCTCTCAGGACGGGGCTTTGCCTTGGGAACTTTACTCCCGAGAGGGCAAGAACGCCATTCGTGCCCAGTCCGAGATCACTGGCATCATCAATGCCCACCCTCCCTCTCGCTTGCACCCCATCAACGTCGACCCATTCTTCCACCAGCACTTGCGCACCGATATCACCCCCAAGGTGAAGAAGGAATATGGCGTCCAGGTTGTTGTGCCTGAGGTTTCGGAAACGGAGGCTCCGGTTCTCCTGGTTTTCGAAGGCGCCGACCCAGTCGAAGGACCTTACCAGTTGCCTAGAACGAAGCCCTCGGACGCAGATGTGCAGGCGTTCAAGAAGGCCCTTGAGGAAGCCGAGAAGCACATTCTGGGCCTCATTAACAAGCAAGAAGCCCTCTCCAGCGCTTCCTTGGATGTACCTGCCAAGTTCCACGACAGACTTCGACGGTTTATTAAGAAGGAGCAAGAAAGCCGGTCTTCGGATCAGATTCCCGTGAGGGTGACCAAGGTTGGGACCACTGTAACGCTACGTGGCCCTCAGTCGGCCGTCGAATCCCTCGCCTCCAAAGCCCAGGCTTTTGTTGAGCAGGAGAAGGCAGACGAGAAGGAGCGAGGCTTCACGCTGACGTTTGACTTCCCACAGAAGTTTGCCAATCATCTTATCGGCAAAGGAGGCAGCAACATCAAGGAACTTCGAGATCGATTCGACGTCGAGATTCAGGTTCAGGAGGGACAGGTCGAGCTCAAGGGACCCAAGGCCAAGGCTGAAGAAGCTCGCCGTTACATCCAAAATTTGGGTCGCACATTGGCGGATGAGACGACTCACATCATGAAGATTGACCCCAAGTTCCATCGGGAGCTCATTGGTACGCAGGGCAGTCAGATTAACCGCCTTCAGACTCGATACAAGGTGCTCATTTTCTTCCCACGCTCGGCGAAGGAAGCGTCCGATGAGCAGTCAAACACGGGTGCTGTTAGCGATGCTGGCAAACCTCGTCGTCAACAGGCTCCTGACGAGGTCATTGTCCGTGGCCCAAAGAAGGGTGCCGATGAAGCACGGGACGAGATTTTCTCTCTCCACAAGTATCTTGAAGAGCACTCTGTGACGGCCACTGTGCCGGTGCAGCAAAAGCAAGTCGGATCTCTCATCGGCCAAGGTGGTGCTGCTCTTGATGAGCTGCGGCAAATGACGGGTGCTCGTATTGATGTACCCGCCGAGCGAGATGCCGACATTGTCCAGATCTCCATCAAGGGAACTGCTGATCAAGTGGCCAAAGCACGCAAGGCTCTTGAGGAGAAGCGAAGTATTTTTGACGATACGATTGTTGAGACGATTGAGGTAGACAAGAAGCATCATAAGGCCTTGATTGGCACTGGCGGTATGTGTTTTAGGCACCTTGCCTGACGCCCCCCTCCCCCTGTTTTTATGCCGTGGGGTTTTGGCTTTTGCTTCTGACTGACCTTTCCCCCTTAGGTGCTTTTCTCAAAGAACTTGTTGTCGGAGCCGGTGGTTCTGACGACAGGCGAGAGCTTGCTCGTACGATCCAGTTTCCCAAGCGAGAAGCTGACGGAAACACCATCAAGGTCGAAGGACGCACCGAAGTTGTCCGAAAGATCATTAAGCGTATTCAGGAAATCGTCGCCGAACGTGACAGCCAGATCACGGAGATTATCGAGGTACCAACCGAGAATCACCGATCCCTCATCGGCCGTGGTGGCGAAACCAAGCGTGAGATGGAGACCAAGTTCTCCGTTTCAATTGACGTACCCAGACAGGGTGACGGCAAGACTGGTGTGAAGGTGACGGGCCGTCCGGAGAATGTGTCCCAGGCCAAGGACTACATTGTCAGTCTCATCAAGCAGCAGCAGGGAGAGATCATTCAAATCCCCCGCAACGCTCACCATGCTGTTTCCAATAACGGCCAGCTGTTCTGGCAGCTCCGAAACAATCACCAGGTTACCGTAGATCACGCAGGACATGCCATTCCCGCCAAATCCAAGCCTGACAGCTCGACCCGAGCCAACACAGATTCACTGCCACTCATTACCGATGACGCTGAATCGACGGCAGATGCACACTCGTGGAAGGTTGTACATACCGTGTCGACCGAGGAGGGAGAGATTCCTTGGGTCCTGCGAGGCAGCCCCGAGAATGTGCAGAAAGCCAAGGACGTCATCCACAAGGCCTTGGAACAGTCCAAGAAGACCGACTCGACGGGTTATCTGATTCTTCCTGACCCAAAGACGTACCGTTTCGTCATTGGCCCGGGTGGCTCCAAAGTGAACACCATCCGACAGCAGAGCAACTGCAGGATTCAGGTGCCTCGGGACCAGGCCAAAGACGAAGCTATTGAGATTATTGGAAGCAAGGAAGGTGTGGAAAAAGCCAAGGATCTGATCCTTGCTGCTGTTCGCGAGGGGGAGAAGTCTCGCTCATAGATGACTGCGGGATACGAGACATAGTGGGACAACTTTGTAGAACGACATCTAGATAAAACCTAGGGAGAGATGGAAGAGACGGGAATATCACAGTCACACCCACGAGGCGTAGTTGCAGGGGGTAACGAAAGTGAAGAAGGCTGGGGGAAAAGCTAGGGTACTTGTTGGAATCGCTAGTCTACATGTACTATCGGGTACGGTCGGCTATACCCAACGACGTGTTTGCATGTGGGGCACAATCACCCCACAGTCTGCAGACTCTGCATGCCCTCAACGCCATGCGAGTTGGGATCCCCTTTCCTCTTCTTCTGTTCTGAGATAGACACCACACCAGAAACCTTTATTCGTATATAGAACGAATCGAAGGTAGTTGTCTCAACCCCTTAATGACGCGCATCCCATATTGATGTGTATACACCTACCCTGTTAATCCAACAGTACTGAGTAGGTGATGTTTTCATGAATCGACATGTGTAGGTCTAATTTACGTATTTGAGCAAGCAATATATGTAATAAAGAGCTAGAATGGGATATGTATAGGTACGTATTGTCGGCACAAGATCCCTGGACCCTGACCCGACAAACGCGTAAAGTTTCGTTAGGTGCCGGGAAGTATGTAGGAACAGGGAAGGCGCGACCCCACCTCGAATGGCACTTTCTTCCCGCCATCAGCCAGCCGCATGGCGCACCTGCCCCTCGCCAGCTCCTACATAATTCAATACTATTTTCAAGTTCTGGTGGCATCAAGGCCATGATACTACCGTCTTTTCAACCCCTTGTTGCGTCCCGCCAATTTTCTTTCTCCTTGACTCTACAACCGCAGTCACGATATTCACGAGGTCGCCATGGTTGCCGAGTCTTTCCCGAACCCAGCACCATGGGAGTCTGTCGCTGCACACGAGCAGCTCTTCGTCCTAGTCACTGGGGCTAACAGGTAATGTTGCCGGTCCAGTTCGTTTCATCAGACCCAACCAAAAAAAAAAGAGCCCCCGTTGTTGCGGTGTAGACAGGCCAGCCTGGTCAACCTTGAAAGCTAATTTGGTCTACACGTTGGCAGTGGTATCGGACTCGGCATTGTCCAACACTTGATCGACGAGTTCCTGCGCTCGCGCTCCCTCACTTCACATCTCATCGTCATTCCGACGACGCGATCGAGCTCCAAGTCCCGCGAAACGATCAGGCAACTGCGAGCATATGCCGTCCAGACCTCACAAAACTCCTCAGCCCTGGCGTCCCGCGCCGGCTCTGACTACAAGTGGCAGGATGCCGTGGCCAGAATTCACATCTTGAGTCTGACAGTGGACCTGTGCGACCTGCGCACAATCAAAGACCTCGCCTATACGCTTCGTTATGGTACTGTCAGCAACCCCGACGGTCTTGAGGGCGAATATCTACGCGACATTCGGATTCCCCGGCTGGATAGCATTATATGCAACGCCGCGTACGGTGGTTGGTCGGGAGTGAACTATCCGCAGGCGATCTTGTCCTTTTTCTCCAAGGGCATCATCCAATTGGCTACTTGGCCGGAGTTCAAGCTCGCTTTGCCAACGTGTATCCTGAACGAACGACCGAGATACAACTACGTAAACCCCCCCTCGTCCTTTGCTTCAATCCTCCGCTTCGCTTAGAAGGAGTCTTCGACTAACCATCGTCATTCGTAAAACAGCCGGCCAAGCCACTATTGGGTGAAGTCTTTTCCGCCTGCGTCTTCGGTCACTACATGCTCGCACATTATCTCCTGCCTCTGCTAAGCAGGTCGTCCTCTGACGAAGCCCCGGGCCGCATCATTTGGTCCAGCAGTGTCGAGGCGGTCAGAAAAGTATTTGATGTAAACGATATTCAGTGCTTTAAACGACCTGAAGCATACGAGTCCGCAAAGCGCCTTACCGACCTCATCTCTCTCACTTGCTCCCTCCCCGCGGCTCGCCCCTTCTCGTCCCGATTCCTTACCATTGACGATGACGACGAAGCCGCTGCCAAGCAAGTAGTTAAACCGAAGCTGTACCTCACTCATCCTGGTGTTGTGGCCAGCACACTCTTTCCCCTGCCCTGGTTCCTTTTCTGGGCCTACGAGCTCGTCCTCGTTGTATGCCGCTGGCTTGGATCCCCCTGGCACAACCCTGATGGATACCACGGCGCCAAGGCGGCTGCCTGGATGGTGCTTCAAGATCAGGAATCCCTCGATAATGGGCGGGGCGACCGCATCAAATGGGGGAGCAGCACCGACGCAAGGTTGCGAGTCGACGTAAAGAAGACGGAAGTCGAAGACTGGGGCTGGGATGGCACCCCGGAGACGGCGGACACCATTGCCGCAGACACGGCGGTTGGCGTGCTGAGGAAGTCTATTGGCCGCAAGATAGGCATACGCAATGCTGATGCCGAGAGTATCGCCGACTTTGAGGAAGTGGGCGCCCAGTGCTGGCAACAGCTGGAGGAGCTAAGGGTGCAGTGGGAGGATATTATACATGCGCAGCCATCGGGGGGGCTATCATGACCTTCATTTCTCCGTTACGGCCGATGTGGCCGTTCATGCCGCTGTTTGTATCTGTCTCTTTAGCGTGATGAGTCTCGTTGAAAACTTATACCTTTTGTAATAGATCACAATAGAATTTTTTCCCTGTAGTTACTAGAGAGGCATCGGCTTGCATTAAATGGAGAATAATGCCACTCGATCCTACCGCTAAGAACCGATCTCTTCCAGTGAGAACCAGAGAGGGATTTGTCTTGACCGGAATGGATCAAGTGACAGCTGCTAAGAACAACTGTTAAATCAGGGCAAGCGCCTGACGCTCCCACCACAACGATAATGGCTTTGATGAGCATTGGCACTACATACCTAGTGTGGCCAAGTAAGCGGCCTTTCCTGCTAAGAAAAGAACATCAGAAAAGAAACCAAGAAAACCCCCAAGCCTTTTCTATTTGATATTTGTGCATTGTTACTCTATTTCCTTCGACTGTTACCACGGGTACCTGACGCTACGAACAGTTTGACTTGAACGGACAAAGATGTCACTGGATCCTGCTGCTATGGTATCCAAACTAAACACGTACAAATTGCCCACACATTATCCATTGTGTTATCGTCCCGAGACCAAAAATGAAAAATACAACAAGCCCTAGTAAGTACTTAGGAATTCCAACTCGGTAAATCGTAAGTTGCATACATGTGAAGTATTTTGACGTAAATATCCAAAAGAAAAAAAACTCCACGAAAAAAATACCGTCCGTCCGTGCTCACGAAACAATCTCTATCCCAGAACGACGCCCCCTTTGATCTGAGCGAACCCGCTTCAGAACGACCATATCTCCACGGCCAAACAGCCCCAAACACAGCGGCAACGGCACAACAGCCACAGCAAGAACAGCCTGAAAAACAAGAGCACGCTTCATATTCTGGGGCGGTTTCCCATCCTCGCCCTCCGTCAGCGCATCACTAACAATAGTGATGATAGCGCCAAGGAGCTGCCCACCCGCCCAGGCAACAGTCGACGTAACCTCCGGACTCAGCGGATAACTCAGCTCCGTGAGAAACTCCAGCGCAATCGGAACCAAGGAAAAGGAGGCGGCGCCGAGAACAGCCAGCACGATATACGGACCGACCACGGAGCCTGTTTCCGGCATCCATATGAAGATGACGTAGCATAGCCCAATGATGGGCACGAAGATTTTGAGCGCAAGGCAGAAATTCTTGCTGCGGTCTACGAGGGGGGATGTGATGGCTGAGAAGGCTAGGCCGGTGACGATGAGGATGGCGCCGCCGATGCCGGCTTCGTCGTTGGAGAAGCCGTAGGGGACCATGAGTTGGCTGAGGAGAGAGGAGATGGAGTTGAAGCAGCCGACGAAGATGAAGAAGGGGATGAGGATGAGCCAGAGTTCGAGGGAATGGAGGAGGACTTTGAAGGAGGCTTTGAGGTTTAGTTTGGGGGTTTCGGCGGCGGGCCCAACGGGGGTGGGGGGTGCGGCTGGTACGAAGAAGGCGAGGATGGAGCAGGCGGTGGACTTTTTTTTTTTTTTTTTTTAAAAAAAAAAGATGTCTTGTTAGCTAACCCTCGGCCTCCATTGTCTGTCTGGGCGCGCTGGAGCTTGAGAGAGGTGGGTAACTCGTGAGATTTCAGGGAGGTGGTTTGGCGGTGGGGGTCGGGACTTACAATGATGGAAACGTAGAAAACCATTTTGGAGATATCGGCTGGCTCCTTGGCCCAGAGGGGATTGATCAACTGGCCCAGCGCACCACCTAGAGGATTTGCAAGACTTGTCAACGCCGTGGCCGCGACACGGCCGCGGTTCGTGAACCACATGTCTGAGTAGCGAGTCGGAGCAGCCAGCGTAAACGGCTGCGCGAATCCAATGAGAATCTCGCCGGATAGGATGTAGGCGTAGTGGCCTTGGGTTGAGCTCGCGGAGCCGGCATATCGGATCCAGTTTCCGAGGATGATGAGAACAGCCGCAATCATAAAGGCCAGCTTTGGACCACGATGCAGGATTGCGATGGTGATGGGGAAGACGGCTACAAAAGCTAGGAAGAATGCTATGCTGACCCAGTTGATAGCCGTTTTGGAGACGCCGTAGTATGTAGCTGAGATATCGGCAACAGGGGCGAATGTGAGCCACTGATTACCATCAATTGAATGGCATACGTTAGCATGTATGCGCCGCGACAAGGAAAGGCGGTAAGAAAGAGACGTTCGGCAGGGTTTGGGGTTGAAAGCCAGGCTTCTGGATTGTGTGTGTCTTACATTCCATGAGACGATGATGTTCATGAGAGTGAGAGCGCTTAAGCCAATCCATCGTCGCCTGTAAGTCCTGTACTCTGTTGACGGCGCAAAGCTGACACTGCCCTCCTGTTCGGTGTCCATGATTCCATCCCCATGAAGACTGCGCTCGCCCACGCAATAGTCTTCTTCGCATCCAGGCTTGCTTCTCATCCAGGATCGCTCGCCAGTCTCATTGCCGCCGCTGCCGCTGCCGCCATCGACATCCATGATAGGGCGCAATCTGTGAGAAGAAAAGCGCATGGAAGGGAGAGAGGCTGCGCCAGACTCTCAGTGAGAAGCGCCCGGCTGGCTCTGGACCCGACACTAGGAAGTGAGGGGGAGAAAGAAGAAGACAAAGAAGGACCAAGCAGAACGGCCAAGAGGGAGCAGTCGGCACTTTCGTTGCTCAGGTGGTTTGTACGCGCAAAAGCTTCCTTGTAAAGAAAGATCCCTGCGCGAAGGCGGCAAGTCAGCACAGAGGAGGAGGATTGGAATCGTTGTCGACCTCAGTGGAGTCGCTGAAGCGGTTGATTGCTAAGTTCGCGCTTGCGGGTTCGGCAATCTCGGCGGTAAGTATCCGTATACATATATGTATGTAAGTGAATCTAGGTACATACCTACACTAGAATATGTAGCGTCATTCATTCGACTCTTAACACGTCCAAACTTCGTCAGAGGGTCTTACGAATAGTGGACTATGTACCTCTGCTTAACGAAGGGCCTTCCTTGTACGGAGCATCATAGCATGCAGTCAGTCGGTATCCATCAGAACGAAGAAAGGTGGGATGGAAAACGAACCGGAAGCCGGGTAAATAAATGCCTCTGTGCCTTGCATCGCTGATCCGGGGACGACGGGTTCGGAAGCATACAACCTTAGGAGGTACACATGTACCTAGGTATGTACATAGGTAGTCGGCGCTAACTTAAACTAACGATCGCGGCATTAAGTCAAGATGGCGTCGATTGATATGTATTGATGTGGAGTATTGTTATTTCTACCACCCCATATTCTTATTCATACCACCTACCCCATTTTTGCCCCATATTTTCTTCGGCGGACTCAATTTTTTTCTCCCGCCCCGCA
>SRPP01000295.1:0-31775 GCA_018360055.1 Claviceps monticola
ATGTCACGACAATGACGCAGGCTGCGATCGATTGGGCCCAACAGCGGCAGCAAGATGCAGCCAACCGATCTCGCCGACCGGCGGAGCGATTCGAAGTTGGCGATATGGTCTGGCTAACCTTACGAAACATCAAAACCAACCGTCCATGCAAGAAGCTGGATTGGGTCATGGCGAAGTATAAAGTCATCGAGGTGCCACACCCTCTGACGGTTCGACTGGACGTTCCACGAGAAATACATTCGATATTTCACGTGGATCTATTGGAACGCGCAGCAACAGATCCCCTCCCTTCGCAAATTCTTCAAGACACGAGGCCAGGCCCGCAGCTGACGTTTCAAGACGAAGATCCCGCCCTGGCGGAATATAGTGTGGAAGAGATACTGGCTGCAAAGAACGCTCCGGGTCGAGGGGCGGTGCTTGAACTGCTCTTCAAACCATTCAGCTATGCAGCTTCGTCTGCTTCAGATGGGGAAATTTCTCGTGGCGTTTTCGAAGGGCCAGTCGTTGGCCGTTGGTGACTCTAACCCCTAGTGTACCAGCCCCAACTCGGACCCGTTTTGATGGTACAAAGTCGCAGCTGACGAGTTGGCGGATAACGGTTGAGGACAGATTATCCTCCGATTGCGCCCATCTGACACCCCGTCAGAAGTGGATATTTGTGTACGATGGCCTCGCCGATCAGATTCAGAAGCGGTTGTCGTACTATTTCGAGTCAGGAGAAACTGTCATTGCGTCGCCAGCCGCCGTAAGAGTAGAAAGGCTCTCAACGGTCTTCTTCAGCCCATACCGGCCGCAGACCGTTACTAGTCCCGGATTTCCGTCGACTTCATGACGGACCTACCCGCGCGTGACGAGTCGGCACCGCGATACATGATGGTGATTACCGACCGACTGTCAAAATACATCCAGCTGGAGGCGATGACGAGTATGGCAGCCGAGGAGTGCGCGGAGCGGTTCAAGCAGTGTTGGTGGCGGTTCCACGGGTTCCCTAAACAGATCATCTCTGATCGTGGCTCGGATTGCGTGGGACACTTCTGGACGACTCTGTGTGAGAGCGTGGGTACGCAGCAGCTCCTTTCGACTGCACACCACCCGCAGACCGATGGCGGTACAGAGGAGTGAGGGGGAGTGAGGGGGAGTGAGGAAGGGGCTAACTATGTCATGGATTCGAGCTTTGGCTCGTCTTCTTCTTTATTCACTACGCCAACACTGATGCAGAACGAGGTTTTGTTTTGTATGATTGCTTGCTTGGGCGGTGTGAGCCGCATGTGGGCCTGCCGGGGCCGGGGAAGGTCTCTGTTGGTGCGAGTCGCTGTGGTGACTCGTCGTAGGACAAGCTTCCAAGTTCCGGCTGGTGGCACCTTAACCGGATCCCGTACCGACGTCAAGCACCCGCTAAGATAACCTTGAATTAGTATGAAGAGACGATATCTAATGCGTCTGAGTATATCTCTCCCGAGTCCCGATCAGGTAGGAATGTGGCTGTGCCCCCATGTTCATAAACTAACCACCGAGGCGAAGGGAATGCGGGATTATGTTGAGGAATCGGATATCCCTACCGACCCGACCAAAAGGTCAGAACACTAAGCTGGTAGGAATTCAGCTTAGTGCGGGATATATAGGTACATGCAAACAACGGACAGAGCAATTACGGGTAACCGTCACACGTCCCCAGAGAGAAGCACCTGCGAGTTTTCAACCTTGTAAGCCGAGTGTATAGTGATCAGATCAGTTTGGGGAAAGGTAGATACTAGAAGTAGAGATCCTTGAAATACCTACACCTGTCGGATTATGGATAATGGATTGTCCGGATGATTGCCATGTCCATGTCACATTGACAACAACGATAGAATGGACAGCACTCCACACAGTGCAATATTCGCTATGTAATGTTGACTACGGAGTATATCTATCTATGGATAGAATCATAGATTGATTACACGAAATCCAAAAGACACCAGCCGCCTGAATCCACCTCCAGTCCAGTCAGTGCGGAATCTAAGTCCCGCCCTGCCCAACCCAGCGCCGATCTTCGATCCAGACACCCATAAAATATCAGTCCTCGGAAGCTGTGATACCCAGTACCAGATTCTCGATGACGTCCCCAAGGATGTGGTGGATCACGCGGCACGCTACACCCAGATGCTACACCCAGATGCTACACCCAGATGCTACACCCAGATGCTACTCTACAAAGCACAACAAATGACCAGCAACATGAACGCGTTACGAACTACATTCTGCCTCAACCCATCAGACAAGACAAGTGGTCCCCCCTTTCCCTCGCCTTCCCTTCCTGTTTCGATCTACGCCCCTCAGTGCCTGCGCAAATCCTGGGATATCCACTTTGTAGTCCCAGACATCTCAAGGCGCAGGCCCATTCGTCTGACGAGACACAGGTTTCCACCCCGCAGGAGGCTCCGGACTCTCCATCTCAGCCAACTGCGTCATCTCCGGGCCCGATCTATACTGAACAGGCGACGCAGGTGTATGGATGATCACGGGTGGCGGCGATGACGACACAGGCGCGTAAGCGGCCAGTTCCTCTGGACGCGTCTTGGCCTCAGCCCAGCCGTGTGTCGGCGGAGTGCCATGCCCGTAGGGCACGCAGTAGCTCTCGTGAGGACTCGGCGCATACCAGCTCTCGTGAGGTTTAGGCCCATAGCCATACTGAGGAGGGGGGAATCCAGCGGGGGATGGGCTCGGGGCGGGAGCTGGCGCCATGGCTGGAGCGGGAGCAGCAGCAGGAGCTGGAGCCGAGTCCACCTTCTTTTTGTTCCGGCGACAGAAGAACAAGACCATCCCGACAGCCAGGAGGAGAACAGCGGCACTACCAATAGCGATGCCCGCAATGGTCCCGGTGGAGAGTGTCGATGAGGACGCCGCTGAGCCGCTCTGCCCAGTCCAGGAACTAGACCCTGTTGACGAGGACGAGGACGAGGACGAGGACGACGATGAGGAGGCAGGGCTTGCTGCTGCTAATGAATCCAGCCCCCTCTGCTTCACATTTGTATATGCCAGACAATTCGGCGCCGGCACCGCCACGGGACACTCCTTGGCGAGACATATCGACGTCAGGCTATCCTCTATGGGCGGCAAACACCGCGCGTTGTATTTCGCATTCATGCTGAGGCCGAGGGTATCGAGATCGGCGGTGGAGAAGCCATAGTTGCGGCTTGCGACGAGGAGCTGGTCGATGAAGTAGCCTACCTGGGTCTGGTTCAGACCCATGAATTTGTGGACGTAGGCTGGGTTGAGGGGCTCGAAGGAGCTGTCGAGGAACTTCTTGTAGAGGGAGCAGGAGTAGATTTTGCCAAAGACAAAGTACCAGTGCGTGAAGAGTTTGCTTTGCCAGTTGTAAGTCAAGTGATTCCCGTTTTGTACTCTTGTTTTCTTGTCTATACGATAATGTTTTTGTTTGTAATTTTTTTGGTTTTCGGTATGTATGTAGCAAAGATAGGGGAAGGGGAGGGAGCATGTAACCCACATACTATTGGTTGGTGCCCCTTTGGATATTAGCCATGGGCGTGGAACCGTTGATGAAGGCAATGAGGGGGGTTGTGCCGCCACCGTCCATCCATTGGATCTTGACTGCCTGGTCGTTGTTGTTGGATGTTGCTTCTGTTTCGAGGGAAATATGTCAGCAGTCTTTCTTATGTGTAGTGACTGAGCCTTGCATCCCCCCTGTATTTCTTGTCTTTCTCCCTCCTCTTTGACTTTTTTTTCTCCTGTTCTTTGTCCCATTCTTCTTCTATTCTTGCTCTTCGTCCCCTTCTACTTGTCCTTCGTCTTCCCCCCTCTTTCCCCTCTTCTATCCGCCGTTTTAGAAACTCAATTGCAAAGATTCAATATCGATAGCACATACTTGATCCGTCAAACCACGGCCGCAGGTCGACATTCTCCCCATCGAACCGGCCCACGTTAAAGATACCAGAACTGTCCACGTCGCCATCGGGCAAAGAACGCCCACCGGCATAGGCATAGGCCACGATGCCCTGCATCAGCTTCAACTGCGTCGTCACATTGTTCTCGCCGTAGTTCTTGGCAGCGTAGAAGTCGCAGATACTCTGGTCACCTCTATCCGAGGGTAAGGCAGGTCCGGCCTGCGCGGTGGACAGCAGCGACGACAGCAGCAGGAGACGCGGCAGCATGCTGTGCGGCTTTCAAGTGGTGCGCCGTGACTGCGGTTCCGATTTCGATTTCGATTCGCTTGTACTTCTGACGTAGATTGCGACGGGGATTTCACGCGTGGTTCGTTTCCTTTTTATTGGAAGTGTTGGAGACATTCCATGGAGAAAAAGGGAAAAGGGGAACAAGTCGGAGAGGAAGCAGCTTGGAGAAGCAGGAAAACAAGGTCGTACAAGTATGGTAGTACAAGAAAAGGTCGTACAGAGTCTGACAAAGTGCACGTGCGGAAGTTGGAACTAGGGAGATCAAGACTCCTTACCTGTGACAGGCAACACGATACAACATGCATAAGGCATCACGTATCACGCATGCAAAGCTCGAGCCAACGGCACAGGCCCAGGTCCATATCATGCCATACCCAGGGCTGCCAGCCGACAAGCGATGCAGTTACATAGTTCCCCAGCCTTGCGCAGATCAGCTGGCTGGTTCGCTGGATGTACGGAATATTCCATCTAGGTATATTCCCTGGTCCGGACATGATGTCGTTGGCTGCATTGCTGCACGTTGGCTGCAGGTACCCTGCCGCACGTTATGCACCTTCTGACACGTAGCGTGTTTAAAAGAAGACTTGAACCAGCCTACAGGCCACTTTAATCTTGACGAAACGGTGACGACTCACAAGACCTCGCGTTTCGTGCAATACGAAAGTAGGTATCGGCGACAGATGGGTGACGACGATGAGTGAACCGTGATGGGCCACGATGGAACGCGGTGGTGTGACAGAGGCATGGCGACAGAGGCATGGCGACAGAGGCATGGCGACAGAGGCGGAAAAGCACAAAGAGCAGAATTCAGAAAGGCAGAAGCTCAAGAGCGAAAAGACAAAAGATCGTCGAAAGCGTATTCCCACGAGAAGGTCTAGCCAAGAGACCGCCGCCGCATCGACACAATGCAGGTCCAAGCCAACCTGCGTTGTCGACTTGTGTTGGTTGGAGTGATGTTGGTTTCGAGGTCGGTCGTCAGGAAATCTCAACCCACACTGCATCCGAGCGTATAGAATAGAATGACTGACCCTGACCCCTGTCACATACCTGGCCCTCTCAACCACCTGACTCTCTCAACCACCTGACTCTCTCACTGGCCAATCATCTTGGAGACGAAGTTTTGACACGGTCAGGTAAACAATTAATCTTCCCGCTCACTGCACCCACAGCCCCGAAACGGGCCGCGTTGGGCCAATTGGTTCAATTGGCAGACTAGTTAGGTACTCCGTAGGGCTTGGTCTAATTGGCCCGACTGGCTTGATTGGACCTGACTGATCTGATTGGTGAGGATGCCCCGCAGCGAATTCCGCGTAGAGGGCCCTATTTATAGGTAACTAGACTGCTGCCTGCGTTTTACGCAATTCGCACGGCCACAGAATGGCACATCGCCTGGCCGTTTCGAGCTTCGAGCTCGTCTGATCGACATGAGCATATGCTCCGCGCTTAGCGCGCCTTTGTACAAAGGTATCTTTTTTTTGTTCTTGGTCTTCTGCATGCCAAGTCCCGGGTTCCTTGGCGGTCTCTTACCCCACGGGGCACGGCGTGGCGGACTCGACAATTCCGGTTCGTCTTTGCACCAGGGCATACGGAGTATGTACATTCATTGATTGAAGAGGGCAAAGAGAGCATGTAACTATGTAGTTGTATGTATGATTAAGTCCAAGGTTACATGTCCTCACGCAGTGAGCTTCGTTCAACATGCGCGCCATGTAAAGGACCGCATGCCATGATTAAGCTAAGTATAACTGTTAAACTCCATCCACGTAGACACCGTGTATGATAAAGGATAAACTACGCCTCATTCAGCACGGGTACAAACATACTCGTGGATTCAATGCTGCGAACCAGAACGGCGACAGCCTATGTATAGGTATTTACCTACTCTCTCCATTGAGGCCCTACGATCATCACGCTATGCAATAATTTGCGCATCATCAGCGGTATTCCGTGCGTCTTGTCAGCAAAAGATGATCAACGCCTCTCCCCCCAAAACCCCCAATGTAACCACAACACGCGAAAGGTCGTCCACCCCGCTTCCTGCATGACGCATCTCCTACCAAATTGTACGGAGTAACAGTACTATGGTAGCAGCAGCAGCATTATGCATAGATATAGCTCCAAATCACATTCCATAACTTCCCGTTTCGCGTACCACGGCTGTTTCATGATCCCGGGCGGGGTTCACCATAAACGCACATGATGCACAGCCAGCCGCTGCAGTGCAGATTGCTACATATGGCTATATGTATCCCCCAATCGATGATCGCGCGAGAACAGAACTTGTCATGATCCTTTTTATGTCAGAACGGTTTCTGTCAATTCTATCCCTATCTGAAGCTACATAGTTTCCCAGCATTTTCCAATTGAACATTTCTCGGAAGACGCTTCCTCTATTTTTAAGCTTCTCATCTTAAAGCCTCAAAGCTTGCCACCTCTTCCTCTCGAACGGCTTGTGTCGAATATCCCATCCACCCCGAATCGCGTTCCTATCCCGAGCACCAACCACCAGAATATCACCCCAAAGCCATGTCTTCTTCAACCACCCACGATGAGCTCTTCGACGCCGGCATCAAGATTCGCAAAGAAGTCGCCGGCGAAGCTTACGTGAGCCGAGCCCTACAAGGCGGGCAAAGCGAGTTTGCCTACCCGCAGCAGCAACTCATTACCGAGTAAGCACGTTCTTCCATCACCCGCAGTCGCCCTGGAGGTTTCATTTGTTTGCTCTCCGAACAATTGCCTAACATTCACGAAACGCAGATGGGTCTGGGGAAATATATGGTCACGCCCGGGGCTAGACCGTAAACAACGCAGCCTACTCAGTACGTCCACTGCCCCCCGAGATTCCCATCACGGAATACATATAAAAAGTTATCTACACGTACATAACTAATGTTAGCCCCCTATCAAAAACAGACATTGGCATAATGGTCGGCTTAAAAAGCTGGCCCGAACTAGGAATCCACATCCGCGGCGCCATACGCAATGGCCTCACGGAGCTAGAACTTCGGGAAGCGCTTCTCCAGAGTACAGTGTATTGCGGGGCGCCGGCTGGGCTGGAGGCCTTTCAGGTGGCCGAGGGGATCTTGAATGACATGGTCGACAAGGGGGAGTATGTGCGGACGATGGGGGGTTTGTCTGGGGATGCGAAGGCGAAGGCGGAGGCGGAGCGTTCTTAGAGAGGCTGGGGATCGGGGGCCGGGAATCCGGGTGTGTGAGTTGTGTCTGTTGGCTATATGTATACAGACAGAGTAGAGCTGAAGACTGGTCGACTCTCGAGCAAGTTGCACGTCTGCGGCTTGATCGAGGTTATATAGTGCATTGCCACCCCTGCCTGTACAGGTCGTGACAGAACAATGTAACATGCATAACGGAGAATAGTTCCACAAGAATGTTTGTTGACGCGAGCGCGAGAGGGTATCGCTCACTTCTACTGGCGTGTTCAATGTTTAGAAGCACGTAGCTCTTCCGAAACATTACAAACTGGCAAGTCTTGCAAATCTACTGCCAATCCCACTCTTGCTGCAATTCAAGTTCTGCATTTACCGAAATCATACATGTAGTGCCATCCCGCATCTACTGTGCATCTCAACTGCCTATCCCATCACTGGGTGACACTGTCACTCCTTTTCCGCGATTCCGTGGAATCCTCCATTCATGCTCCCCATTAGATGCACTAAAGCACCATCTAAACAATACCCTTTTGCAGCCTGTCCCAGGCGCTTCCCGTCTGGCGCTCGAGAAATGTCTCTAGCATGGTGGTTGCACTACACGCAAGTGCTTTTCCAGATATCACGCCATATGTATATAAAGTAGTAGAAGAAAGAAAAGAAAAGAGCAAAACGCCGAAAAAGGCAAAGAAGAATTATAACAAGGGGAAGCTTTAATAAAAAAGAAAGTCCCAAGTACCGTTCGCTTGCGCATCAGCCCGTCCCGTTTTGTGTAGTGAGCCCAAACGCCATGAAAGCACCCTTAAACCGTAAACGTTGCAATACTTCAAACTTTGATTGAAGTCTTGGATGCGTACTCTCGCACATACTGATCCAGAATGCGCAATGTGACGCCAGATCCACCGCACACAATAACGACAATGTTCTTTTGCGCCCACTCGGCATCGCTGAGGCCGCGTCCGAGACAATCCCGCAGGTCGCCCCTATAGACGGTGGCCAGGGCGGCGCCGCAGGATACTTCAACCAGATGCCGGGCATCATCTGCGAAGCGGACGCAGCTGATGGCAGCATCGGCATCTGACACGACTATACTATGAGCGTTGGGGTATTGACACCATTTCCACGTCTCTGCCGACACACGGGAGCAGCCCAGCGACGTCGCGATGGATGTGATCTCGGGCAAGGTGATGTGAGCGTTGGCCCTGAGCGAGGCGTTCAAGCTGTCGGCGCCGAGGGTTTCGACACCCACGACATGTGGTGTGCGACCTGACCACGGATAACTCTCAATGCCTTGCATGAGTCCGTTGAACAGGCCGCCTCCTCCCACGCTGCAGACAATTCCGTCAATCGGCTCATCCATCTGCCCTCGCAATTCCGGGATAATGGTCGATGCGCCGTCCCAGACGTCAGGATGGTCAAAAGGAGGAACATAGACGCCGTGAGGATCTTTGGCTAGCAGTTCGGTGCGGAGATATTCGTCGGCCGCAGCCAGGTTCTTGCCAATCTGGTGAACTTCCACGCCAAGGTCGAGAAGCTTGTTCTTCATCATGTCGGACGTGGTTAGAGGAATGACAATGGTGGCGGGCCGCTGGAGAGCTACTGCGGACGTGGCGCATGCTAGGCCAGCATTGCCACCTGAGGAGCAGTAGAAGTGAACAGGGCCTGCCCTGGTGGCGGCTGCTCGCGTCATCAGGTTTCCAATTCCGCGGGATTTGAAAGAGCCGCTGGGCTGAAGGTTATCCAGCTTCAGGTAAATGTTGCTGAGAACAAGACCCATGTCAGTTGGCAGTTTGGCGGTCAATGGCGAGGGTCTGCCATGCGTTCGAGGACATACCATCCAGCAACGCGTGAGAGCTGAGGGCTCAATGTACACGGAGTGTTTGTCCAAGGCAACTTGGCCTCAACGCCGAGAGAACCCATCGTGGCGAGAGATCGTTGTGTTTCCGCACTACACAAAGAAGAACGGGAAGGGGGCGAAACGCTAGAGGAAGCGCACAAACAGTGTGTTGATAATGGGCGGCACACACGAGGCGGAGGGAGAGCAGCGAGTTGTGCGTATAAGCCGACAGGTTCGTTGAGAAAATCCCGTGCTGTTGAAGTGGCTGTTCAACGCCTGCTTTCGAAACCGATACTCATTCTCAACCAGAGGGCCGGCATCTGGAGGCGCCACCGTCGCGGGGAGATGGTCTTGATATATGTTTTCTGACCAGCGATGTCCAGGTATTATCCGCCCAAAGCCGACGAAGGAGGGAGGAAGTCGACGGCGCGGCGATCCGAGGTGGAAAGCTACTTGCTCACTTGGCTGTGGAGATAAGTAGACGATAGGGACACTAAACACGCCTGGGGTGTTGGGGTGTATGATTAACAAGACTAGATAAAGCCGGCCATGTAAAAGGCATGCTGTGTTTGATAGGGTTCAATGTGCCTGAATCAGAATTACATAGCACAGCCCGCGCGACTGATCAAGAGCCCGTATCTGAGGGCCAACAAAAAAGCCATCGCGCCCGCAATGAGAGCCTGAGTAGTGAGCACCGAGCATCGAGATAACGATACGAAGCCGCGCCCCTGGCTGCGCCCGAGTCTGCACCACATGGCTGAGACTGCGATGGCAACTGTGAATCATGATGTATTCGCACCAATGCAATTCCCACCTCCACAGCCTTGAATTCGTAAAGATGCCTTTGCTTGATTTATTCGCGCGATATCGGCTGCGTAGCCCTGCTCTTGCGTCCTACACGCCCCCTGTGGTCAGATGTCACCAAGCTAAGAAGGGCAGAACTATACCAATGTAGGTACAAATTGGGTTCGGCTCCCACTGCCTGACGCTGTGGCTACCTCCATACCTACACTCTGGGTCATTCGTTGCCCTGAGTAGGTACCTAGAGGAAGAGATCGCCGTGTGATTGTCCACAAAATTACATTGTATTCGACCGGCATTGTTAGTTGGTGTGTGCAAATGGAGAACAGCAACATCTGTGACGCTGGCGTTGGGGAAGGCGGGGAAGGCAAGGGAGGGCCCCGGCTCAGAAAACGCAGAAGAATGCTCTCTTATCGGCGGGCCAGGATCCTGCAGCTGTCCGCGACAGAGGGACAAGTCAATTGATGCAATTGATATGTACGATGCGTTGCTGACCAGGATCACATCGTGATAAGGCAGTATGACGGGAATGAAGGACGCGGACGAGAGCGAGCGCGGATGGCAACAATTAAGATGATTCACTGATCACGGCGGCAAACGAGGCAGAACGATGGACACACAAGGCAGGAGCTGACAAGAGACTTGCCCACGTTGCCCAGCCTCACCAACATTACAGGCTCAGGGGCGTGTGCCGAAAACCCCTGGTTCCTTCCCGATCGAAGGAAGCTTTTCTCGCGGCGCCGGATTACGTTGTTATAGGGTAAAAATTCGATTCTATGGGGTAATCGAAGCCAACTCACAGGGCAAGAGCGCCGCGATGCGACTAAGATCCCCGCAAGTGGGTGGGACGTGAACGCCAAAAAAAATAAAATCGAAGGAAATGTCCTGTTGCTCCTTCTCGCGACTCCATTATCTCCACGGTTCCATGGCCCAGATCCATCGCCGTCTGGGGAACGTAAATGAACTGTCATGTGCACACCCGGAGCGGACATGATTCGGCATTGGTGCCCTCAGCAAGCTGTTTGTCCGCAGTCCATGGCCAATTCGCGTCGCACAAGCGCAGTCGGGAGATGCAAACCGAGAGCGTGCGCGTGACTCTAATTGCTCCGTACATCGGCGTTCGTACCGGCTCTGCCGCTCTGGTATTTCTACCTTGCATGCCGCATGAGATGAGACACACGAAACACCATAATCACATTCGTATGAACCTCACCACCGTGCTCGTCAGTTCTTGACTTTTTATGTTCTTATCTCCTGTTTGCAGACGCCCGTGCGTCCCATCGAGATAACACACCTGTGGCTGACCGCAAGATAAGAATGATAAGACGAGGCGAGTCAGACTGTCAGGAATCCCGACCCCGCCGTCATTTTCAGGCACTGCTTGTCTCGTCGTTGCTGTTGCCGGCATTTGAAACAACACCAGCCAAATGGGTGCAACTCGTGCTGTGCTTTTCCTGCCGGCGGCAACTCGCGCATGCTCCCTTCTCATGTACAGAGAGGTATCCTTGATCAAGTTGTCCTATTCCCAAAGTCGTGATCGATGAACCACAAGATAATGTAAGCCACGAAGAAGTATCTCGCTACCAAAAGTCTCTTGGTCCAGGAAAACAAAGGACAAGACGAAAGACAAAAAAGTGTGAGCGGCAATCCTCACAGGATTCCGTAACGTTCTACCGCGACCGAAAGGCGCAAGCCAATGGAAGTCCTCATGACCCCCAAAGGCCTCAACCAAAGAAGAGAAAGACGTGACTGAAATTCAGTGAAGATATAGACTACGAGATGACCAACGAGGAGAATGTTGAAATACATGGAGGTTTGGCCGGAACACAGGACATGACCCACAGCCGCTTCCATCAGCTTCCACGCAGCAATCCCGGTGCAGCATTGAAGCCCAGCCCAACTGCCCACGGGCGACTTGGATGGGACAGCCAAGTTGATTGCAGCCTGCAGCCTGCAGGCACGTGGTGTGGGAGCTTATTACCGGTTGGGTGCCTTTGTAGAAAGCGCCTTTCCACTCTTCGTAATAAGTCTCAGCACGCATCTTACGGATGGTCTGATCAGTGAAGTTTGAACTCATCCTCACTGCTCAGTACCTACCGTCTTGCGTTGTCCCTTGTTGAACCAGGTTGCCTTGCCTTGTTGGTCGCTTTCCCAAGCTCTAGCCCCCACGCTGAGCTGGTCCTCCCGCCTCTTGCGTGGCACCACGTGAACAAAAGCTTGTCGTACGGAATATACTCCGTACAGACTACATACCTACATTTAACTCCGGGAACCAGAGACAAACTTCCAGACCCGAAACCAAACAGGGCAATCGATTCCTGCAGCTGACGTCCTCAAGGCTTATGCCAATGAGTTCTCAAGTTCTCAACTAAGTGAAGACAGCAACGGCTATCTCATTCGAACAAGGATCGTACAAGGAGTCGCAGACTCGCAGTATCTCGAATTTCACAGAGATAATCAGGTAGGTTACCGAAAAGAAGGTTGCATCGAGCCCGTCGTCAGCGGAACGGGGTAATGAAAGAAAGATAAGAAGTACACACCATGGAACCAGTGTCACGAGCCCTAACGGAGCAACGTGTCACGCCTCACCAACCTCCCTCATCAATGATGATCTACAACTGAGTTGCCAGTAATTCGGAGTGCTAATTCATGACTTTGCATCTGCCAATTAGCTAAGGGCTGGCTGAAAAGTGAATTTATTATTTAGCATATCACACACACAACGGGTAGGTTAGAGTAAGAGGTACCTACCACAGTAAATTCCTACCTCCCACAGCCCGTTGGCAAAAAAAAACCCCTTACATCGCCTCATTGGGCCCATTCCGAGACTGGGCCATCATACGCAATAACTTTACATTATAGGTATATAGCCCCATTTGCTTGCTGGACAGTGGGGATACACAATTGAGTGCATTATATAGAGTTTTGATACTATTGTACCATCCTTTACAAATACTCTCTGTCATGCAGGACCGCATGTTTTCGATGGGTTAAGGACTTAAGGTCAGTGCTGCGCGGCGGCCAGTCCAGAGAAACTACCCCTGGCTTCTCGAAGCATCTCATCACGAGATAGCTGTGTGAACGGGCTCGTTGTGGCGTCAGGATTTTGTCATCATTGAGCATACTTGGAAGATGTTTCCCAATCTTATTACGATGAATAATGCATGTCACGCCGCCTCTCGTTGAGTTGGGTCTCCTGGGAGGACGATGAGAGGACCCTGTTTACCGTAGTGAAATTTCGCTCCAAAAATGCGATTATGACGGGTACCTACTGTTTCTGTTGGATTCGCCAAGGGAAAGCAAATGAAAGCAAGCATGCATGCAAAATATCGAACACACGATATGTCAAAACGGTACACACGTTGGTATCTTATGGTCTCTTGTTGTCTTGTCTTCTATCTAAGAGTGAAGG
This sequence comes from Claviceps monticola, assembly GCA_018360055.1. NCBI lineage: Eukaryota > Fungi > Ascomycota > Sordariomycetes > Hypocreales > Clavicipitaceae > Claviceps > Claviceps monticola. The sequence continues at coordinate 13,390 of SRPP01000295.1, forward strand.
GAAAGGGTCTCGTGGTGTTGTGGCCACGATGTGCAAACTCTGCGAGTGGAGCCGGGCTGCACGTCAACCAATGAGAGTGCAGTTGACAATGTGAGTAATGAGCGATTCCGACAGTTTCTTCTTGTACGAGTTTGACGTCAATAGCCTTGTACTCTAGAACGAGTTGGTAGCGGACCAAGTTATCATATAGTTACAAGTTCAATGTGCGATTTTGACCTCCCAGATGCCAAGTCCCGATCTGGGTCTGTCCAGCGCCGCGCTCAACAATGCGGAGAGCAGATTGGAGCCTTTGTTGGGCATGTTGATCTATGTGTTAGATTTGGATGTTGCACGGCTTTGCAATGCAAGACGCCAGGAAAAAAAGGTGTCTCCTAAATTGCGCATCGCTCTCTACACTCTCTAATGGTTGCTTATTTGTCTCTGTTTGAAGACGTCGCAGTGCTGAAGCCACTTTTTTCGTTGCCGTGTAACAAAGGGCAGCGACGGGTTTGTCTGGAAAGGCTTATCTTTTTTCTTGGCGCGTAAGTAAATGCAACTTGCAAGGTACATAGTTATGTATGTATCTCTAGCTATGTACATAGGTACGAATCCGCACGCCGGCAGAGTCCAAACCGCCGCAGACCTGAGACCACACCCCCTTCATTTCTTTCGCAGCTTCTGTTTTGTTGGTCTCTCCCCGCATCTTGACAGCACCACAACACGGCTGAGATCTATCATTATGGGATGCAAGAAAGCCGATATCAACAGCGTACGAGAGCTAATACTGACACTTACGCGTGAGGGAATTTCACAGGAAACAATTCTCGGGGAAGTTAATGCGCAGCTAGTTGCGCAGGACCAACGTACCATTAGTCTGCGCACATTACAACGATATCTTCAAGATTGGAGCTTAAACAGAACCGACCTTGAGAGCGTACGAGAGCTAATTCTGACACTGCTTCAAGATGGATGTCAACAAGACGAAATTCTCGAAGAAGTAAATACGCAGCTGGTTGCACAAAACCAACGTACGATCAGCTTGCGTACATTGCAGCGAAATCTTAAAGAATGGGGCCTGAACAGGGCGAAGGGCGCTCAGAATCTTCAGCACTATTATGAAGAGATCTCTGAGCTTTTCTTACAGGACGTCTCAGTTCCCAAGATAGTAAGCATCATCAGTGGACACCTTGCAGAACAAGACCTCCCACCTATTGTTGAACGTACGCTATATTCGTATCTTGATAGTTGGGGCTTCAAACGCAGAGCGCGCGTGCAAATCACAGAGGAGCTTATCAGTCGCGTCCGATATTACTTCTTCGCTTATGGCTACTCTGATATTTTAATACTACACCATCTTCAGCAATGCGACAACTTGCCTTGTACACTCTACATCATTCGTCAAATTCGGTTTCAGAATGGAATGAAGCGTCGGTGTCTTACGAGGGAAGATCGTACTCTTGCCCTTAAGAGTGCGATGCAATTTTTTGAACAGGACTTGCCAGATAAATCTGCAATACGTAACGCCGGACAAGGAGAGTTTTACCATTACATGCAGCATAACTGCGAGATGTTAGTCGCACAGAACCGAATATGCGAGTTATATCGCTCTGTATCTCGTGGAGAGAGTCATCGCCATTTACAAGGAAAACTGAAGCACGGTACAGACTTTCATGTCCCGGGACCAAATTTTCTCTGGTGCCTTGGTGGATTGGAAGAGCTTGGCAAGTTTGGCTTACGTTTTTACGCGTGTATAGATGCGTACTCTCGCTGTATCATCTGGTTTTACTGTGGCCGATCTGCCACAGCTGCGTTATGTGCACAGAAGCTGTACCTCCGTACAACAAAACACCTTGGAATGCGGCCTTTCTTTACAAGGTCTGACGATGTAGTGCGCCCAGAATTATGGGTAGCTGCTCAAGCAACATTGGCAGATGCGAATCCGATTACAGTCACGTACAAAGATTCACACGGACAGCACCATACATTTACACAAGCCAACCGAATCTCCTCAAGCCATTTCTCTGGACCAATCGCCCCAAATTGCCAACTGAAAAGCTGGTGGCGAATGATACAGCCATCTTCTTCTGCTGATAGCTGGATAGAATCGTTCGACTGTCTTGCAAGATACGCACTATTTATCGAAGGAAACCTTGTGGATCAAATTGCCCTGTACGCAGTTTACGGCCCTTTAATTCGAGATCACTTCGCAAACTTTGTTCAATCATGGAATACCCGTCCGATACGTACGCCAAGAGCTGGAGGTCAGGTCGTCACCGGTTCTCCAGCTGAGATCTATCTGACGCACACAGCCGGAAACTGGGGCGTGCCTCTCGGCCAGTCTGGCGATGCAGACGACCGCATTGCATTAACTCAAATGCTAGATCCGCTGCAATCAGTCGACACTCAGGCATTTCTCAGCCTAGAGACCGAGGACTGGTGTAACGCCCAGCTGCAAAGGATGGGTTATTTGGAAGCAGAAGTTGCAGAATGCACACAAAGATGTCTGAACTCTTATCTCCAGCTCCGGCAACTTATCCAACAACACCAGGATAGTAATGCGCAACCGATTCTTCGACTAGCTCCAATGCCTCCTGGTGACTCTGGTGAGCTCATACGACTTCTTCAGCAGAACGCCGAGGTTGAGTTTACAGGAGGTCTAAGCCTTCGGGGAGATCCAATTACGCCTGAGTACCTAGACCGAATTCGACAATTTGAGGCTGAGGAGATGGAGTCTATGATATCTTGACGTACACAACTTCTCTTTGAGATTGGTTGTCGGCTCTTACCCACCTTATCTATACTTCTTTTTTGGTCTTATTGCTCCATGGGTCATCGGCTACCCGAGTTTCGGAGGCTCGAAACTCTATCAATATCGGCCTTTACTGACCGTTCGAATGAAAAGCCTTGAGATCAATGGGTGATCAATCATCAAACGAGTCGCATGGGCACATCATTGCTCGAAGACGATATGAATGATTACATGGAAGCGTGGGCTGGAGCGGGAAAACAATTCTGCACATCTCGAGCGCTAGTAGAAAGCCCGTTTTGGTATTATTCAGACCCTCACTCCTCCAGTGCTTCGGACCACACCTCATCTGGCCACACCCCTAAAACAGTTTGTTGACGCGTCGTCGTCACGGAGCGACACGGACGCTCCTGACAGTTTTGCGGTAGAAGTTAGAACTGTCCACTAGGCTACAGCTGAAAGATAAGGCAGTCGCGCGGGTCAGATCACCCGACTCCATTAGCGAGTCCAGTCGAGGAAAGAACGACGGCAGGCGTCCAGCGGGTATCAGCTATTTCCCATCTCCCCTCTCTTCTCCTTCTCAGATGCCTGGAGCATTTTTACCATCGGTCTTCGTTTCATTGTTTGGGACCATCTTTCCAACATCTAAATATTTCCCTTTACCCCAGCGAGCCGACCCCATTTTCACGGCCCGCACGAAGTTCTGAATCTCTTGAATCATCACGAAGTATACCGCAGTCAGGTTCCCTTCTCTGCAGTCCTACGGCTAATCTTGGCCGACTCAGGCACATGAATGGATCCTATTCGAGAGCAAGTCGGACCTTCCGAGGAATCATAGATCTTGACACAGTCGAGAGGACGGTTATCAAGCTCGTCAACCAGATCCGGATGTTTGACAAGTCCGGCCAAGATGGCATTTATGCACCGTGTGATGATACAGTCATCGAAGCAAAATACTACACAGGCAGCATTGACAGAACTTTGAACCAAGACGGCCATTCCACGCCAGGCTCAGCATTAGACAACTACACAGGCACAGCTCGGCCACGAACTTGCCCTCAGCTGCGAGCCTTGGGCCTTCGGTTGGTTGATCCAGGCCACAGATGGAAAGGGTCCAAGGTCATCGTGGCGGCCAAGTTCTTCATGGCCATATATAAATGCGTCTTGGCTTTCACTAACACCTGTGGGAATTGCTGACATCCGCTCGGGGAAAGGGGTCAAAGAGTGCTAATATCATGCTTTCGAGCCCAGTCTCTTGACTGCCAGTGGCAAGTGCCAGAGCCGATCATACGCAGATTGAGCGTTAACGGCCAGGGGCTTCGGTAGAAACACCAGTCGAGACAGCTCCTCAATATTTGATTCAATTGAGCGATACAAGGGTCACATTCGACACCTCTGAAGCGCATGAAGTCAATAAAATTTACGCTACGAAGTACCACAGCGGTGAAGACTTGACAAATCTTGGCTGTAACTTACACCAAGGCTCGAGGGCTTCTCGTCATGATGAGATGGCACACCTCAGAACGGTTCATCAGACTTTCAACGCCTAAAGCCGCATGTTAGGCCAGAGCACATGTGCTTGAAAGGTGGAGAATGGACTGGGTGACAGATGGGGCCATGGGCAATGGGCATACCTTTACATACTATGTATGGGGCAAGTAGATAGCCAGAGAACTTGGATGAGACATACTCGATAGAGGCATCCATACAACAACGCAAGCATCAACTACCCCAATCCCAATTGGTCAGCTTTCAGGTCTGGCATGATGTAGAAAGAGGCCAGAGACCAAGACCTTCAAGCACTGATACATGCCACTTTTGACAGTGTCCGAAGTTTTGGCGTTTTGGGTCTCGGGAGGTGCGGATAACAATTCTTGGGCGAGTGGCGCGTAAGAGAAGAGGTTGATATAATCATTGGCATGTGGCCACTGGTGACTTCTTATCTTTGCCATCTTCTTTTGCTTCCAATTTCAGCCTGTGCGATGATCGATCCCATAGTAACACTCACGATAATACAAAGTGACGAAAAAGAGACAACATCGCGAGTGTGGCTCGAGTTCAGCTAAATTCCTGAAATTGACTCGTCCAGTATATCCTCAGGTGATCCCCTTCTCTTCCAAGTTCCATACACACACACCCTTCCTCACTAGGAACTACTCCTTCTCACGCTTCTCGCTCGTCTGAGTCGTCTCTAGACCAACGACGGAATAGAACCACACACGCACCCGAAGGCCCCTTTTCCCTAAGCCACCCATTCTTTTCACCTTCGTTTTATTCAGTCCTTTTCTCTTTTCTTTCAACCGTCGTCTTCCTTTTTACCCATGGCAATCGAAAACCCAACAACCTCCACCTCGAGCGTCTCCGTATCCACAAGCAAAAGCTGCTTCGTCTCCTCAAACGACGGCACGGTAATCAGTCTTACGGCTTGGCCCTCGGGCCCGGAAATAACCTTTGTAGAGAACTGGGGCTGGCAGCCTACAAAGTAGACATGGGGGCATGCTTTTAGGACAAAGGGATCGTCTTCTTGGAAGGGGTAGCTCCCTGTTTTTTTTTTTTTTTTGTTATCGCGTTAGCACCGAGTAAATACGGTTCTACGGTAGCGCAGTTGGACTTTTTTTTTTTTCAAACACATGTAAAGGGGAGGAATAGAGGTGGAACAAGGGAGGAGCATGGGGCGCAACTCACAGAGGGTGTCCGGCGCGGTCGGCGCGCAGCATCGCCAGCGACACATGGCTTCCATCATGCCTAGTCGGTCCTCACTATCGAGGTACTTGAAGACATCGTCTACGTTTTGGCCTCCTGTGCCGAGGAATCTCCAGCCTTCAATCTCGGCCTCCCAGGGGTTCGTCACAGCATCTAGCCATCCCGGTTGTTGGGACTCCGTGGCAGTGCCGGCGGCGCCTGGATCAGGCCCGTAGGGTCTCGACTGAGGAAACATGGCCATGTGGATGGGCTGTTGGGGATAGCTGGCATTGGCGGGATCTTGCGCGCCCGGGAGGAGGGTGATGGGAATAGAAGGCAAAAGCTGGCTGATGAATTCGTCAAAGAGGTGCGAGGGGAGGGCATTGTATGCGCTGGCGTCGTAGCCGTATTTCTTGTTGGCCTTTTTGGCAGTTACGTCTTCGTGCTTGGGCTCGGCGGCCGCCGCGGCGGAAATGGAATTGCCTGCAATGATGAGGCGGGTTATGCTGGCGGCTTGCTCCTGATCGGCGGGACAAAGGGCTTCGCCGAGAAGATATTCCTGGAGGAGGGCCAGTTCCAGTGCGTGTGAAGCGTTTGTCGTGGAAAAGGCGAGGCCGGACACAATGGCGATCTTCTTGCTGGGTGGCCGGTCGGTCATGTCGGCGTCGGAATCATCGTCCTGGACGGAGGCTTTTTTGCCTTTTGATGTGGTCTTTTTGTTGTCTTTAATGCTGGGAGGTTTGGAGAGGGTCCATCGCTCTGGCTGGGGTGGTAGATCGGGGAGTTTGATATCAATGACTTCGAATTCGCCGCTGCTATTTTCGGTGCCCATGACGGCCATGATGCAGCCTGTGACGAGGGGAATGGTCTGTAATAGGTCGCCTATCAGGCGAATGCGGCCTGAGTCGTCCTCTAGCATGACTTGGTCGGCACCATCGGGGGAGAAGTAGGCTTGCTGGGTAGATATCGGAGCCGAGATCCATTTCTAGGGGTCGTAAGTCAGCTATGCACACCACCACATGATGCGCCGTCGTACGCGTGGATTTAGTTATTGAGGCTTACATCTTTTGATACATCGTCAAGAATATTTGGCTTCAGAGGCATGTGCATGTACACCGTGCCCGCAACCCAACACAAGTCTCCCTGTCGCACATCGAGTACCCGGTCAACTCTCTTGACTTGCTCGCCGCCAATGACGGTGCCTTCCCACGATGCCGTGGCGATTTCTTCCACGGCCGGCTTGATCTTGGCGAGACGCAGGAAGTACATGTCGCCATATTGCTGCTTGTATGAGCGCTGCTTGTCGAGCTTGAAGGAGTGGAGAGACGTGTAGACATGGTCGACTCGTTCCAGAGCTGGGCGATCGGCATCACTGGTGATGGGCAGGTCAGCAATGCAGCGCAGCGGAAGGCAAGAAGGGAACACAGGATGTACATACGCTGGTGTTTTGGGGATCAAACCCGATACTTCGTCGAGAGTCACCATGCCGAACGGGAGGTCGTGAAAATGAGCGAGCTACTTCCTACCGTTGGCCGCTTGACCGTTGGGTCGTCTACTCCGTATGTATGTACTACATATGTAGAAATTGAGACGCGTCGGCAGTCGGCCAATTGGTCAGGTCGCGTCTGCCGCACGGGTGGCGTAAAGTGGTGCGGGCCAAGAGCGGCATCGATCCAATGCCGTGGCAACGAGATCAGAAGCGGGGCGTGTGCTCCCACCGAGCTTCGGCGCACGTATCCAATCAGCGTAGAGGGCTTTGCTTAGGTGGGGGCCGCGCTACTGCCCCGCCTGTGCCGCCATCGGCCAATTGCTTACGCAGTCACCTGCACCGTCTGCCCCGCAGCTGCGAGGCCACAATTCTTCGGCCGCGTTCAGCCGCAGCCGTCGTCAGCTCTTTGCTTCCGCTCATCAACATCCAGGCTCTGTATATCTTCCATTGCTGCCAATTTTTCGAACTTGAAATTCGCACAGTCGACTGTCTACGATAAAAACTTTCAAGAACTCCCACTCGACAGATTTCACCATGGCGCAACAGTATGTTCCTCTCGTGTATCACGGTGTTGGATTTTTTTAGCTTACTTACCCCACCATAGGTCTGTGTTGATGCTCGGCGCGGGCTTCGTGACTAGTATGTAGCATCAATCTCGGTATCATGAATCTTCCAATAGCTGACCTTTTCCATTAGAGCCCACGCTTGATGTTCTGACCGACGATGGCATCCCGGTCACGGTTGGTAAGTGCAGGCAGCTTATTGAAATTCCCCAAGAAGAACGAGCTTCCTGACTCTTCCTCTGCAGCTTGCCGTACTCTCCAGACTGCGAAGGACCTTGCGGGCGACAACAAACTTGCCACCGCCATCTCTCTTGATGTCACCAATGACGAGGCTCTGGATGCTGAAGTCGCCAAGCACGACTTGGTCATCAGCTTGATCCCCTACATTTTCCACGCGACTGTCATCAAGTCGGCGATTCGCAAGAAGAAGAATGTTGTCACCACGAGCTACGTCTCACCGGCCATGATGGAGCTGGACCAGCAGTGCAAGGATGCTGGCATCACAGTCATGAACGAGATCGGTCTTGGTATGTTCCTGTTACATCCCTTCACCCTTTTTTTTAACGTTGACCGTTGAGCTAATCGCATTCCTACTTGCAGACCCCGGTATTGACCACTTGTGTACGTCTCACCTAAATCACACTCACTTTCCGCCACTAACCCAAATGTAGACGCTGTCAAGACCATCGACGAAGTCCATGCGGCTGGAGGCCAAATCACGAGCTTCTTGTCGTACTGCGGTGGCTTGGCTGCTCCCGAATGCTCGGACAACCCCTTGGGCTACAAGTTCTCGTGGTCCAGCAGAGGCGTTCTCCTTGCTTTGAGAAACCCAGCCAAGATCATCCAGGACGGCAAGATGTTTGAGATTGCCTCCAAGGACCTCATGGGTACCGCCAAGCCATACTTTATCATGCCGGGCTACGCATTCATCGCCTACCCCAACCGCGATTCTTCCGTGTACGCTGAACGATACCACATCCCCGAGGCCAAGACCATCATTCGCGGAACCCTTCGATACCAGGGCTTTGCCGCTTTTATCAAGTGTCTGGTGCAGATGGGCTTCTTGGAAGACACGCCCATTGATACTCTCAAGTCCCCCATTCCCTGGAACGAGGCGACCCAGGCGATTCTTGGAGCTACTTCCTCGGACCCCAAAGAGCTCGAGGCCTTCATTACGTCCAAGGTCGAGTGGGAATCGGCCGAGGACCGGGCCCGAATTCTCTCTGGTCTTCGATGGATCGGCATCTTGTCTGCCGAGAAGATTACGCCCCGCGGCAACCCTCTCGACACTCTGTGCGCTGTTCTGGAGCAGAAGATGCAGTTTGAGGAGGGCGAGCGCGACATGGTCATGCTGCAGCACAAGTTTGAGATCACGCACAAGGACGGCTCCACTGAGACCCGCACTTCCACTCTCGTTGAGTACGGCAACGAGAAGTACTCTGCTATGGCGAAGCTAGTGGGTGTCACTGGCGCTGTGGCGGCTAAGAAAATCCTTGATGGAACCTTGTCGGAGACGGGTGTTTTGGCTCCCATGACGGCCAAGATCAACAATCCGATTATGAAGGAGCTCAAGGAGAAGTATGGTATCGAGATGAAGGAGAAGACTGTTTTGTAATGGGTCTATGAAATTGCGAATAGGAGTATTGGTCGGCACGTTTGATCCATGGCCAGGCCTAAATGGACCAATGCATAAAAGTAAAATAGGTGATGGAATGGAATGGGAATGTATCACACTCAAGCACACAGCAATATATATTGACGTACGTTGACAATCGGCGAGGTATACCACACATCCTCAGAAGATGGCATAGAAGAATGTAGATTCATTACGGCAGGATCTTCTAGGAAAACACTGCCTCAACTATCTTCATCAGGGACTTCGAATGACATATCGCATCGCAAGTCAATCACACCACGGTCAATGGCCATGATCGACCTACCAAGCTACTAAACAGCCTCTTTACACACACACACACACACAAACATACATGATACAACTATCTCACAATAAGTAATCGTTCATCATCACATACGTACAACACAAAATCAGCGCCTCACACCACCCCTCCCCCTCCCCCTTCCTCTCCCTCCACCAGCCCCAGCCCCAGCCCCCGTCCCCGTCCTCCCCCTCGCCGCCTTAATATCCTTGCGCTCCTGCACAAAATCCGCCATGATGCCCTGCAAATCGGGGTTCTTGCGCGCAAGGAGCAACACATCCTCTGTAGTGACATTCTCGCGGGAGGCATGGTTCGCGAAGCTTTCGAGATCAATGGCGATGTTTTCTGTGTGGGGGGTGAGTCAGGGGTCAGGGGTCAGGGGTCAGGGGTGTGAGATACGAAGGAAGTATGTATATGTAGTTCATTTCAAACTTGTGGCGTGGGGGTCTTAGGCGAGTTTTGGGGGGGAGGGATGAAGAGGAGCGTCTTGGACCATGAAACTTAACGGCAGCGTAAGACAGAAAGACAGCAAGACAGCATGACAGCAAGACAGATACATAAACAAAAAAGCAAAATAAAATAAAATGAAATACAACAGAACCGCATCAAGGTGACGTACCAATTTGCGTCCATACTAACTCTGTCAACGACCCGATGAATTGAGGTGTCGCGTTTCGATTCCTCCTCAGGCACTCCTCGTCGACGATCTGTCCTACGGCGAACCATAGAGCTGCTTTGAGGCGCTGGGGGGTGAGGGGGGGGGAGGGGGATTAGTACCAGTGCTGGAATAAGACGGGGGTGAAGAAGGGGAGGGGGGATGTACTTGGGCGTCGTCTTCGGGGGAGGGATCTGCGTCGGCCATGGGTTTTGCTGGTGGTGGTGATGGTGGTGGTGATGGTGGTGGTGGTGATGGTGGTGATGGTGATGGTGATGGCGACGGCGACGGCGATGGCGTTGGCGTTGTTGTATGTACGGAGTAACTACATATCAGGTGGACGAGGCGAGGTGGGGTAAGTTCAGTTGAGTTGAGAAGGCGGGTGGGTAGTTACATAGTTAATAACGGACTTGGGGCCAGCGTTAGCGAGCCCAGGGTAAGTCGATTAGGTACTGACTGTACGGAGTAGACATGCCTGGACATTGATGATCGGGGGCCCCGGGGCGCATTATCCAGTGGGGCAGCCCTCGCTATGTATGTACAACTACATAGTTACTTGCCGCTGCGTTCGCCAATTTAGTGCGCTGCCATTTTCACTGTTCAGTCTTCTTGGATGGCAATGGCATCCACAGGATAATTTACTATGTACATACTGGAATGAACGTTTGAGGGGCTTGATCTGAAAAGCTCTTGAATTCGTAATCCTCTCACGAGGGAACAAGATGGAACTACCGTGCGTGGTGTTCATTATTTCTGAAGGACAAACATCGGAACGACCTAGTTACTCTTTTTTTCATTCGATTGCTAATTTGAATGGGTTTCAACGAACCACGTTACATTGAATACAAGCATGCCATTCGACGCGCTCCTTGACAAGGAAGTCTGGACAGTTTCTTGATAGTCTGGCATCTTATCGTGGTATTTAGCACGTCATGGTGTGCCTGATACTATGAGGCGTACTCCTTCCAACCTTTTTTTTCTTCATCGTCATCTTTGTCATCGTCATTGATACATACAAGAAATAGCACGGGAATCTCCCGCTGGCTGTGTCAGTGCCAGTGCCAGTGCCAGTGCCAGTGCCAGTGCCAGTGCCAGTGACCAGTGCCAGTGACCAGTCCAGACCAGAGTCCTGTGTCACAAGCTCTGCTTCCGGTCATAGACGCACAGCACACATGTGACATAAGCTATGTACCTTCCCGAAACTGCATTCCCACACCAAAGCTGTAATACGAGTAACGAAACAAATTGCGCATCTCACTATCCTCTAATTATCTAATTATGTATCAAAGCCCTGTAATTATACGCTATGCTCAAAGCACCGTTATCCAAAACAAGTCGCTCAGCTTCTCACCAAATAAGACGGCAAACATCCCTCTCTTACTCTTGGACTCCCTCATTCCTCAATGCTGCAACCATTACCAACCCAAAAATAAACCACACACACACACATGCATCTAAGCTACAGTGCTACACCCATTCCCTCACCGGCACACCCCTCCTCTTCCCTCCCTTCCCTCCCTTCCCTCCCTTCCCTCCCTTCCCCCTCTTCCCCCTCTTCCCACCCTTCTCACCTCCCATACCACCAGGCTTCGTCGGCGGCATAGGCGGCGCAGGCGGCGCAGGCGGCGTCGCCTTATTCACCTTATACACCGACAACCGACTACTCCCCCCGCAAAACTCCGAAATATTTCCCTCGCAAAGCATACGGCATTCCGTCGCAGGAGCAACCAGCGACGACGCCGCCAGACTATGCCCACAATAGCACTCCCTTCCGTACTCAGTTCCAAAGTACTCATAGTCCTTGCACCAGGTCGCACAGACCTGATTCGTCATGTTCGAATGAGCAACGACTGGCCCCGCGAGCGCTCTGGTGCCGTTGCCTTCGCTCTGGCACCCCACGAGGACGTAGTTGCCCACCGCGGCGGGCTGTTCGGGATTTCCCGTCGTGATGTTGGGGTTCTGGTATAGCTCGAGGCGGCTGCTCGCGCCGCAGTATTCGTAGGAGTCGCCCAAGCAGGGCATGTTGCAGTCCTCTAGGGGGGCTGTCTTGCTGCTGTCGGAGAGGTAGCTCCCGCAGTAGCACTCGGTGCCGTACTCGGTGCCAAAGTACTTGTAGGCTTTGCAGGTCGCGGCACAGGCCTCGTTGGTCATCTTGTCGCTGATGGTAAAGCCTTGGCCGAGGGCGCGGACGCCGTTACCCTCTGTCCAGCAGCCGACGAGGGTGTATGCCGATACGGTGGGTTTGTGTGTGAGCGTTGCGGTGGGGGTTGGTATCGGAGGCGCGCTGGTGGTTGAGTAGAGCTCGATACGATTGCCGGCGCCGCAGTACTGGCTGTGATCGCCGCCGCAGACCATGTTGCAGTCGTTGAGGGGGGCTGCTGCGCTGGACTTGTCCAAGGAATTGCCACAGTAGCCTGTTAATGTGTTAGCACAGTTACAAATAGAAGAGAAGAATGAATGAGAGAAATGAACACAGGGAGGTGACTGAAAATGCAGAAACATCTTCACGTGATACAGCAAGCCTCAAGTAATGTCAAATGAGAATGAGAATTCGGAAGAGCAAGTAGAATAGCAAAAATCCTCACATTCGCGACCATACTCAGTACCCCAATATACATAGGCACTACAGTATTTGGCACACTTCTCCAACGTCATGGTATCATTCACAAACGAAATCCCACCCAGAGCCCGCGCGGAAACACCTTCAGTCCAGCACGCCACATGCTTATATCCGCCGACGGCCTCAACATGACCAGGCGTTACCACCGCAGCACTGGAAGTCATCGTCGTCGTCGTCGTCGCAATCGGCGCGCTCGGATCAATGCTGGAAGTGGTCAACGGGATTGTGGAAGAGGAGAGGGTTGTGATACCGCTGCTAGGGGTCATGGTCGCATTTACCGGAGGCTCTGCCGCACCATCACAAGCGCCCGCATCGGCAAAGGCAGCACACGTGCCGCCAATGCCAGTGAGAGCCTTGAAGCTATCCGCCTTGTCTCCCGATACGACGTCCACACGAGACTCGTACGCCAGGCCGCCGGGGATGGTGTGGTCTGCCGTAAACAAGGTGTACTTCCCGATGCAGGCACCCTTCTTCATGACAACAGTAGCGTTCTGCAGGAGAGCGACCGGGCTGCTATCCTGAGTGACCTTGTACGAGATGACGGCCTGAGCGCCTTTGTTGCTGGCAGCCACATCGTTGCGGACGGCGGCGACGACAGTGAGGGCCCCTGAGGTGCCTTTGATGCAGCTCTGCGGTATTTGGAACAGGATGTCGTCCTGGAGGGGATACCCCTTGCCGTTATTATCGTAGAGCTTGCTCGTCCCGTCGCCGTTGTGCACGGTGACGTTGAAGGAGGAGATGCCGCTCGAGGCGCGGATGACAGCGTCAATGGGGTAGAAATGAAATGTATCGTCAAAACCTTTGCCGGCACCCTGTAGGGTGCTCGTGATGACGCACGCGTCGGAGCCACAAGTGGCAGAGCCCTTGCGATCCTTGTACATGAGCGTGACGCTCTTGGCGGCAGCCTCTGCAGCCCCAGTCGCTCTAACGCGAATATATCCTGTGAATTGCAGAGCTGAGCCTCCCTTGGTAAGCGTGAGCTGCAGGCCGACCGGCTTGACGGTATACGGGACCACAGGATCGCTGAGAACGACACCGGGGGGGACCACGTCAATCATCTTCTGCAACACCTTTTGGCAAACAGTCTTGAACGTCTTGGGATCGGCCAGAGCCGACATGGTCTTGTTCCCATCGGCATTGTACACCTTGAAGTCTGAATTCTTGTTGTTCTTGACCGACGGACCCACTACCAGAGGGTTGGTGGTGTTACCGCTGAGATACTCGGTCACGACTTTATTGTCAAAGACTGCGTCGGTGGAGTCAAGGGGAGCATTCCCATTGACGATGCCCTTGGGAGGTATCAGTTCTGGAAACTCCTCCGAGTGCACGCCTCCAAGGGTGTGGCCACAAGCGGTGACCTGAATCATCTCCTCAGTGTTGAATCCCATGCGTTCAAACTGCTGTTGAAAGGTCACGACCGAGTTTTGCGGTTGAGGCACCCCCATTGATCCAGCCGCAGACGCATCCTTCCTCCCGGCTCGGAAGGGAACGATTGGACCGTCGGCGCCGCCACAGGATCGAACAGACATGTAGACACCCAAGGCGAGCAAATCCGACAGAGGGGATCGGGTGGTGACGTAGGTCGACATGAACTGGAGTGTGGTTCGGTGTCCAGGCCCGGTGTTTTCCCCATTGTCCAGCTCGTACTGCAGTGAACCGTCGAGGCCGCCGGTATTGAAGAACTTGTTGGCGGTGGACATGTCATGAAACGCTGATCGCAACCACTCAGCGGCATTGCGTCGGCCCGGACCCGAGGCTTCTGTGGTGCACGGGTTGATGGTGTCTGCGAACTTGCGAGAGCGAAACGAACTGATTTGAAACATGAGTTCCTCCAGTTCGTCAATGTCGGAAGGCCAGGTGGGGTCAGCCAGGGCAGAAGAAGCCAGGCCGAGGCCCAGCAGGATAGACGAAGCCTTCATGATGTGCGTGAGCAAAGCGACTAGAGCCTAAGGAATGGACAGTCTAGTTGGCGATGGCTTGCTCGTCGACAGGGAAATGGCAGTGGCTATACAGACGTCAGTCGCAAAGAAAAAAGAACGAGGGCATGCGACATACTTAAAAACGCAAAAGCGTTTCAACGGCAGTCAGAAATACATGAGTCGACGAGAGACAGGGAGAGCGGACGGGACAGACGAAACAGCGCGAATCCTGTAGGAATTAACGCGGTACGTACTCCGTATACTTCGCATAAGGTTTCGCGACCCGTGACTGTAGACGAGTTGCAGTCTGTTAAGGCATGCAAATCGATAACTACACAGTCAAGTCGGCAAGGTTGATGAGCAGCAAGGGGCTGTTTGACCAACTTGGCATCGGCGGCTCACCTGAGGGCATTCTCGTATTTTTGGCCAGGTCGTGTATCACGTTCTTCAGGGGTGAGTCGCTGTTCACCCGCTGTCCGCCCGGGCGTTCGTACAAGGACTGGTCGGCCGCAATGCGAGAATTGTGGTGTCGACCATTTGGGGGCTTTGCCGGAGGTTAACGTGATGTGATCAACAGCCTTAGGGCAGGCAGTACCACATGATCCCACGCGATACCACGCCGTCCTGTACAATTCCATGCGATGATTCCGCTTCGGCTCCTATGTCGGCCACTTGGCCTGCGGTCAGCTAATAGCGAACGATGTGATGAAATGATGGAACTTGCAATGTTTAATGCTCATTGTGCATTGTTCCCCCACATCATGTGCCTGCCCCTCAGCCGACCTGCCGACGTCCAATAACGGCCTTTGTTCTGCCTCACCGCACATGGCGATGCCGAGTCTCATCGATGCAGTTTAGCGTGCATATTCCGGAAGTGGCTGACGGGGCGGATATGCGCTGACACGACAGAATGCAACCTGCTGCAGTCAATTATTACTACCGTCATCAGCTGTCCGGTGCGGCGTTGGCTGTTTGCCAGCTGTCTGCCAATTTTCTCTGCCAAGTTCCGACTATCCACCGACGTACTGCACATTTGGAAGCGAGTAGGACTCCCATTCGTCGACCGAATGAACCGCTTTGGTGGCTTGACTCAGCTTCACTCATGTTGTTGAAGGACAGGTAGTTAGTCTACATAGGTACTCCGTAGACATCGACTCGTAGAAACGGCGACTCGACAGGGATCGCAATCCCGACTCCCCAGCAGCGGACGGGAACTGAGACAGGGGACCATGGCGGGGAGATCGGTGAGATGGCAGAGGCCAGTGTGTGTGGCAACAGTGCGCTCATCTCGAATGACAAGGCACGTGCGCATTCTGCCCCTGGTCTCCTTGATCGATTGCGCATCTTTCCCCTTTTTTCAGATCGCATCATCAAGATCTAGCGGGCGCAGTCAGACATAGCTGAGCATACTGGAAATGAGACCGGGTTTTGCGTCAAGCGCAAGGCCAAGGGCAGCCAAGCACTAGCCAAGACAGGCCACAGAGACGGGAAGTTTTTATGTCGCAGACGACACTGGCTACTCATGCATCGAAAACTGATTCTCACGATGCCGACGATAGCGCCTTGTTTAATGCTCGCCGGCCAACCATTGGGCGTTGCCTGAAGACCAAGAAGGACCTGCTCGTGATTCTACACATAGCCGGCGTCGTCCAAGTGTCTATGGCGTCTCTGTTGCGTCGATCCGATCCTGCCGCAGCGGCTCAGGACGCGGGAGCGGCGAACGAATTGGGAGCAACTTGTAGCACTCGAGGTCGACTCAGAATATACTCGGAAAGGACTCGGAAAGGGCTTAAAAGTGATTCATATGAAACGATGTACGACTTCGAGGCGACCTGAAGGCTTGGAAACTCGAGAGCGGCTCGAAATCGAAACAAATTCGACTGGGAAACGACTCGGGATCGCTCCTTCCCAACGCTCGCGTACGTCAACCCGCCTGCCAATGACGGATTGAATCCAGCTCGACAGCCATACGCCTCTGTTTAATCTCCAGCCATGCTTGCTATCTGCATGATCAAGTCAGGAAGATCACATCCTCCATCCTCCATTCTGTCCATCGCCAGCACCGACAAGCGCCCCTATTCATCATGGGTGCAGCCGTATTCCCAACCCTCAAGAACCTTCTTTGTACCATCCGCAGCTTACAGCTCCTCTGCGCTATCCTCGTACTCGCCATCTTCTCATACCTCCAAGTGGCCTTGCATGAGTACGGCCTCAAAATCGATGTGGATCTGCGCGCCGTCGAGAGCATCTCGGGCGCGGCCGTTTTGTACACACTCATAAATATGCTGTGCCAATGCTGCTTGGCCGGCGGCCTGGTATGCATGTCGCCTCTTGCCGTCGTTCTCGACGTTGGCTTTATGGCCGGCTTCATATTTGTGGCTATTGTGAATAAGAATGGCGCGGGCGCCTGCCGCGGCTATACCGACTCGGCCTTTGGTCAGGGTCAAGGGCAATTGGGCGACGGGACGCCTTGGCCCAACATGGACGGGCTTATCAGTCATATTGGTCCTCATGCGGCGTGCGAGTTGCAAAGGGCCTCTTTTTTCACTTCCATTATTGTCATGTGAGATTCCTCGAGCTCTTCGCTTTTCATGTGCGCAGGTTCTTGAGTGAACCTTGCTGGGTCTTGTCCACGCGAACATTGTTATGTATCTACCGGAATTATGATAAGATGAATTCAAGTCCAATCTTTACTGATTCTCTACAAATGTAGCTGTCTCTTTGTACTTTCTCTGCTCGCTGAAATCGTGCTCGTCTGGCACCGACGAAGGCAGATGCAGAAGCAAGTAATGGACCTCGCTTTAAAATCTCAGAATAAAAAAACTCGGTATCCTGCATTCCGCATAGATTGGTGGGCACGATTACTCAGTCCCAACAGGAAGGCCCGTGTCAACAAGTCTAATGAAGTCTCCGCGCACGGCGGTCGCAGCTCCAGCCCCGACCAGGCCAACTCCCATCGTCAGGGCACCGCTCGTGAGGCCACAGATATTGACGACTACTTCCAGAGCCAGGAACTCAAACATGACAATCACGGGACGGGCACCATGTCTACGGCACGTTTTGTGCGCACTGGATCCCCGAATGCTTCCCGAATCAGTCCACCTACTATTGACTACGATGGCAAAGCAAGCCACGCCATTCGAGCAAACATGTATAGTGCTTAATTGACGACTGAGTTGATGGGATTGATGGTGGTACGTACGCAAATGCACACAAAGGTCAAAAAGAAAAGCTTCACGCAGATCTGATTTTACCTAATGCGTACGATGTAGACTATTCCTCACAGCGTACACACACGTAGTTATTGCGTGAGATGAGATGATGCGCTTCTATACAGCCTCGCAGTTTCGAAAATTTCTCTTGCCTCCGACGTGACAGCTAACCGTGCAACGACCCCTTTTGCATCATTCTTTACATGGTCAGGATATGACTCTGTGGGAAATAAGCAGCCATTGGGCGAGCTCGCTTGAAATGTGCAAACGACTACCTAGAGCTTTTGGTGATGGGGTGCTCTGCTTTGTGCGGCCCCTTTCAGTATGTTTCGTGCCGAGCATAGGAACGTTCCTCTGTAGCTAAGAATGCCAAGTAAGCAAGCACATTATTTATATACACAAACTGTTATAAACACGACACATGACCAACTCAACACGCTTTTCGTGCCCTACCCGTCCCAGACGCGGCAGGATCTCGGTCCTTTGTCACGACCTGTGCGGCAGGGAGTGGCAATGCACTATATAACCTCGATCAAGCTGCAGACGTGCAACTTGGTCACTTGACCTTTTGGGCGGAACGGGTG
>SRPP01000296.1:0-31756 GCA_018360055.1 Claviceps monticola
TGGTTTTGCGGTATCGAACGGGTTCTGCAATCGGAGTTGGGAGTTGTGAAGGAAGAAGTTTTAGGTGAGGACGGTGTGGCTGCGCCCTATAAATATTTTTCATTTTACACCCCTGCGTCCCAGTTTTGGGCATACTAGGTGTGCAGGGCTAATCCCCGGGTAAGTGTTCTACTAAGTACAAGCCAGACTTCCCCTAGAAACCATCCCGCATCTCAGTGTATAATAATCGTCTGTGTGGTATCCGGCGTCAGCGCCATCCACCACGCTGTGCCCCTCGGGCAGAGGTTATGTACGTAGGATAACGTCTCAAGCGACATTTTGCCAGAGGCATGGCCGCAAATCCAGTGAGTCAGAGGCGGCCTCCACGGCACTATCTCACATTCAATATTGAATAAAAGGTATGTATGAGGTAGGTACCCGCTGTTGCGTCCGTATCAAAACTTGTGATGTCATGCTGGGTGACAGTCAAAGAGCCCCGCACGCTACGGAAATGGCTAGCGTAGCCAATGCCAATTCATTTGAATTCAAGTTTGTTCAATGTTCCCTGTGCCAATTGGTACCATCTCCGTACATTCGAAAATCGTCATCTGACAACTCGTTCAAACGTCTCATTCCAGCTCTAAACCCCCCGACTCGTCAAATCCATCCATCATTAAGCTTGCGCAAGACCCTCACATGATGCGATAGCTGCCTCTTCTTGTCTGATTGACACCGAAAACCTTCTCCCTCGCAAGTATCGTTCATACATGCCATCAGCTGCATGCGCAAACTAGGTCCCGCCCAAGATAAGCCTCCACGCGGCTCCTCGACCTATACATCCCGCAACGCCTCCGAGTCAATCGTCAGATATCTATAAAGTTGGCGTTAAGTCGAATAGGGAAGGGAAGGGGTGAACATGGCCTACTCAGATCCACCACCGCCTCTTCTACTGACCAAAAGACTCTCCGCCTTCCTGAAGGCCAAACAAAATCCTCAGCTGCCGACCCTGCTCCTGACTACACCTCAAGGCAAGATCGTCGCGTATGCGAGTGCTCGGCCCATCGCTATACTACGCACCCACGCCACCGTAGCAGCCTCTCTGGTGGCCATTCATACCTCCTCCTCAGTCGAGGTCTCCTCAGCCTTCCCCAGCTCCGGGAATTCAGATCTAAGCTCCAACCCTCCCACCCCTGGAGCCGACGGTAATGACGACGACAGCGGCAATGAAGATGACGACACTCCGAAATCTCATGAAGAAAATGCTTCCAAAAAGTCCAATGCGCGGAAGAAAGCCGCTCCTCTAATTCCACCAGCCATCATTACCGTGCAACTCAGCGACGGAACAGTCGTCATTCGCCGTTTGAAATGTGGCCTACTCCTCATCTGCGTCGGGCCCTCAGTTCAGGATCCTCAGCCCGACGCAAAGTCTGATCAAAAAGATGCCAAATCGATCCAACAAGACACACAGTCCGATCAACAGGACGCCAGATCGATCCAACAAGACAAGAATGTCGTCGCACAAGACGAGCAACTTGATAAATCCGACGAGAATGCGAGTGATGACCCAACAGGCAGTCCCAGCGCAGCCAGCGCAATCAGCGTGGGAAGTGCAGAAAGCCAGACCACAAGGAAGAGCGTGGACAGTGCGGGGCCCATTACCATCATCACCATGAGGCGACGTGCTGCTGATTTGGCATATTGGCTAGACGAAAAGCTCGCGACGTTAAAAGTTCCGGAGGATGATTTCGGTAAAGGCAAACATGCGGCTCCTCCCCCAAAAGCTGTTTCATGATGGAGAAGGGCGGGGTAAAGACGTTTAATCATGCATTTGACGACGAGTAAAGAGCCTCGATGTCAATGAAAGCATTTATGAGGGCGTTGGTGGGCAGGAGCTTATGTGCGAAAATCTGCATTTGGAATGCATTTCGGGAATTCTTCTTTTCACGCGTTTTCCTTTACAGCCTCATATCTGCTGTATTGAGGGAGGAATCAGCTGGCCACTTGGATGATATCATCTCTTCAATTTGTCGCGTCCCACTTCTCGATACCACTTATGACGTGGCTTGTTCTTTCTTAAGCATATGTCACAAACACATAATAATGACGTAAATTTGTCAAGGACTAGCTCTCGGAAATGAACAACGAATAATGCTACTATTCGTTGTTTTCCAAAAAAAAAAAAAAAAGACCTGTTCTGTACCATTGTGAAATGAAACTTCTCAGATCTTGGACTGTCGCCAGTCCGGCCAAGACAACCTCATAAACTACACTACACGCGCTTCCTATGTATACCTTACCCATCCAAAAACGACACCGAATAAACGAGCATAGATGCCGCAATTCATGAACCACAAGTCACCTGCTGTGAGCACTGTTCTCCAACACGGTGTTTCATAGGGCAGGGGGTGGTTAATGGAGCCCGTGACCTGAGGTTGAGCGAGCCTCTTGGATCGCCGGAGTTATCCCCGTGGAAAGCAAGAAACGAGAGAAGCGAGAAAAGGGGGAGTCAAACCAAATATAGCAAGAGAAAAGTACAAGTGTAATGACATGGCCTCTATAGATGCTGCCTACATGCCAAATACAGATACAAGATTACAGATACATGATAAAACAGAAAGGCATCCCAGACCGAAACCCAACACAGAGTAAATAAATGTAAGCCCCACAATCAGCACATAAACGCCTCCATGGATATACGCACCCTCCCAGTAAAGTTCCCAATAGCATGTCGAAAAAAGAAAACTAGACAAAAGACGAATGAAAAGAGTGCCATGAGAATGCGTATGCTGTCCCGCCCCAAATCAACCGCTAACTAATCCATACTCATCCGCATGATCCCATCATTGGTATCAACCATCCCTTGAAGCCCTACCATCCCCTTACCAGATTGCCGCCCAGGCGTCCCAGCAGAGTAAGTGACCGAAGTACCGCCACTCACACTCCCGGCATCGCTCAGTGCGCCACTCCCTCCTCTTTCACCCCCCGCACTGCCGGCACGCGTACCCCACGGGGCAGAGTCGCGCTGCAGGGGACTATGCGGGATTGGCGAGTTATGAACACTCATACCGGGGCTTACAGCTCGTCGCTTGAAACTCATCGGGTCAAAATCGTCATCTCGTCGTCTTTTATTGTTGAAGCGCCAGGAGTAATCCGCGGCACTCGGTCCCTGTGCATTGGAGTCGTAGGAAAACTAGTGACACAATGTCACGAGAGTCAGCTTCTGGGAAAAGCTCTTCATCACTATGCAGGAGCGGCAAAGATTGCGGGCAGGGGGGGCTTACAGAACCCCTGGATAACCTTCCAGGTAAGGGAGAATCCATGATGGCGTCCTCGCTCAGACCAGAAGAGGACTCTAGGGGGAGGAACGCAAGAGGTGGTGGTGTTGTCAATGGACCCCCGACGCTACTTGATTCGGATAATGCATCCCCCATCATCTTGGGGTTCTTGAGGGCATATTGCTTGAAGTGGCTCGACGTTCCCGTGGACAAATCGCTCAAAATAGCCATGTCGTAGTCTTGGATGTCGTCAATGGTGTCGGTGTAAGTCAGATTCGGAGAGGACATTGCGCCGGTAGCTGTGACTGATTCGCTTGAAAGCGATGGTACGCGAGGCTTGCGCGTATCGATGCTCTCGCGCACCTGCTTCACCACTTCCGCTTCTCGACGTGTCTCCGCTTCAGCCGGGGCAACCTCTTCGAAAAGCGCCGCGCGGATTCGGGCAAACGTCTTTGTCTTGGGCTGATCAAAACAGGAGATTAGAATACGATTACCAGCATAAAAGTATGAAAAGAGACACTCAACACCCCAGACCTACCAAAAGATTTCTCTGACGCGTGACTGCTCGCCGAATGACTTTTCGATTTCCATCTCCTCCGTGGCTATCGACATCACTCAATGATTTCACACTCTCGTCGCCATCAGCGGTAGAGATGTGTAATTGATTGGCTTGCCAGCTAATGCTTTCCCTCCGAGTATTCGCAGAGTTGCCGGACGGCGACTTGGAGATGGACGCAGCAGACATATTAAATCCTAGTCCCAGGGGGGCACACATCTTCTTTTTGTATTGTTTCCGATATCGCTGTCGTTGCTGAAAATGCACCAGACTACCCATAGCAGGCGAGCCAAGGGACCCAGCTTGTGGCAAGCTCGACGTGCTTCTGAACACTTGCGGAGTTGTAATGTATGGCTCCTCCGTGTCCTCGTCCATGGCGTCGTCAAAGCCAGACGAACTAGATGAATCCGACCTTACTAGTTGTTGAGGCGTGCTAAGAGAGCTGTTGATGTTGACCTTTTCGCGACTATCCATTATTGACCACAATGACGAGGAGCTTTGTTGAGGGGCGCCGAACTCGGGTCCACAGCGAGGCATGCTCATGGCTCGATTGTCAATGATCGGTGATGAGTCCGGAGACGACTCGGCCAGTGTCGAGTGATGTAGGCTGGTAGCTGCGCGAGAAAAGCCCAACCCGCGCGAGAGACGGGGCAGGATGTTGGCCGGGGATGCATACACATGCGAAGGATCGAGGTTCGGCGACAGAGGCGGTCTTCCATATGTGTTCGAGGCAGTGGATGGAGGAGTAAATGGACGAGGCGGCATCTGGAGCGACCATCCCTCGACCTGGGTATGCCGCGGTGTGGCCGGCGGCTGCGCGTCTCTCACATCGATATCGTCTTTCGATATTCTTCGCGAAGTCTCGGTGATTCGTGGCGATGAGGATAGCTTGGACCGTGTTCCGCCGCCGTCGGATAGCGACCGAGTCTTGTTGGCGCGGGGCGACATGTCGTGGATGAAGGGCCCGGATTGACCATTGGCCACGACAGAAGCTTCATCCATTGATGAATATCTCGACATTCTTCGCCTCGATGCCTGATGAGATTACTTCTTGCTGATAATGGCCAACCGAGAATGAGCGATGGGTAGCCTAGGCGAAGCTCGTTACCCAGACGCAGGATCCGAGAACCCTGGTCGGCAGCCGGTGCTCGAGGTAGATAGAGACGACGCGTTTTTACGGCATATATGTAGTCACTAACACGGAGGTCTGACAACGGCACAGCCGTTTATGAAGATCATTCAGGGGCGTGAAAGGACGCAACAGCCCAGACCCGTTTGGTAAGAGAATGATTAAGCCATTGAGGTGCGGGGAGCAGAAACACAGAATGACACGATGGGGCGCGATGGAGTCGAAGGTTGCGACAAGAGTCACTAGACGCGTCTGTCCAGCCGCGGCTTTCCAGAATCTAATTGGCCGCTTGCACGAGTCCACTAGGTACACAGTACATTGCAGCAGGCGGGATTGCCTACGGATAGGAGGTACCTACCTACCTCCCGGGATGACGCCTGAGTCCCGACCGTTTGGGATCAGTGATCAGTGATCACTGATCACTGATCACTGATGACGTCTGACTTTCTATGGCGGCGGGGCGGCTCCAGCGGCCAGCTTGGGTACCAAACATGTACCTACCTTACCTCATACCTACATACCTGGTAGCTGCCTGGGTTGCAGCATCGTCAATGGCTGAATGTTTCATGGAAGCTTCGATACTCCAACATTACCACTTTGGCTTTTCCAACTCGCGATCGCACCAGCTTCAGGTCTAAAAATTGAAGACGCTTGATGAACTCTTTCAGCGCTGCACAACGCATTCGGGCCCTCATACATTCTCTGCAACCTTCTCCATCGCACCTCAGATTTCCTATTTCAAAGACACACTCAGGTATATGACTGACACGAAGAGACGCTACAGGAATGCAGGCTGAAATCCGCAAACTAACATCAAATAGTGCGACATCTAGCAACAATGGTGGCCAAGACGGACACGAGCGCGTACAAGCTCAATCACACAATGTAAGACGAAACAGAGCCGCAGTGTCTATGCTACGTTTCAACGGGTTGACTGGTGACATCTGACACTTCCCAGGATTCGAGTCAAGGATCCAAAGGCATCCGGTAAGCTCCCGGGCACCTACTTCCTGGAAACCCTCGAACCTGATTTATCAGAGTAAGATCGCTGACCAGCACGATTCAAAGTGAAATTCTACGAATTCCTCGGCATGTCACTTGTTGCAAAGCGAGCCTTTCCAGATAACAAGTTTGATCTCTACTTCTTGGGATACAACAGTCCCAAAGCAGTCTCCCATGGCAAGTCACAAGCCAACCGGGAAGGCGTCATTGAGTTGACACACAACTACGATACAGAAAATGACCCTTCTTTCGCCGTTAATACTGGCAACAAGGAGCCGCACCGGGGCTTTGGTCACACCTGCATCAGCGTCGACAATATTCAGGCTGCTTGCCAGCGCCTAGAAGATGCTGGGTACAAGTTCCAGAAGAAGCTTACTGACGGCCGCATGAACAACATTGCCTTTGCTCTGGACCCTGACGGCTACTGGGTGGAGATCATTGGCCAAAAACCGGTTGAACAAACCGCAAATATTAAGGAAACCGATGTAGCAACGTACAAAATGGTAAGATCGCTCTCGTCATGCCGAAAAAGTAGTGCTCAACAGTTTGGTATGCTCATTACATGTGGCTTGGTGAGCTAACCATGCAGTCAGAATCACACCATGCTTCGAGTCAAGGATGCTGAGAAGTCCCTAAAGTTTTATCAAGAAGTCATGGGCATGACCCTTTTCCGAACCTCAGAGAATCAGTCTGCTGGATTCAACTTGTATTTCCTTGGCTACCCAGGGGAGCAGGGTCCTCCCAACGATGAAAAGACTGCTCATCGTGAGGGTCTGCTAGAGCTCACTTGGAATTACGGTACAGAGAAGGACGAGAATTTCAAGTATCATAATGGAAACGATGAGCCTCAAGGCTTCGGCCACATCTGTAAGCCTTGCAGTCCAAAAAAAAAACCATTTGCAATTTTGGGTTGCAGTTCAAGCCCTGGGTGCTAATTGGTGAAATAGGCGTGAGTGTCGACGACGTCGAAGATGCCTGCCAGCGCTTCGATGACCTCGGCGTCAGTTGGCGAAAGAGACTGACAGATGGACGCATGAAGAATATCGCATTCATGCTTGATCCTGATGGATACTCGATTGAAGTCATCCCCAACGACAAGTACAGTGATAAAGTTCCAACTTAGCCGTCGAGATAAAGTAGATCACAATGGAAGATGAGTTCTGTAATGAGGGGACGATGTATATGAATGTTGATGGCAAAGCCAAGATGACTCGATAGACGAATGGAGGTACATAGTAGGACAAACACTTGGTGGGAAATGGTACAATGATGTTTGACAACGGGTCAATCTGATCAGCGCCACCACATGAGCGGTTACTTTGCATGACCTCTGAGCAGTTTGTATGCCGGAGTGCGACTCAAATAAACCTGATTGACTCGTCGAATCAATTGTTCTTAACTCGTGAGAAGCTTACACCTAACTATACCTCGCGCGGAGCTAAGAGAGAAAAGGGGGGCTCAGAATGACCTGTACGCGTAACTCAACTTCATCGGTTCTCTGTACCGATTCCGCGGCTGCCGATCCCGTCACTGCCTAACGTTGACTGGTCAGCTGCGTGGCGTCCAAATGCATGTATCTGGTAAATTGGGCACCGCAATATATTACAGGTCAGACATCGGTCGCAGAAAGTTGACCTGTCTGAGGTCCAAGTTGCCGCATGGAAGAGAGGACCAGCCATCGCGGTATTCATTGTACCCCAAGTGTTCTGGTAGAACAAGAGCCGGAAAGTATGCCTGAATATAAAAAAATGCAGGTCAGAGAAATGCTCATGCCGGAGCACTGTGCGTGTGCGTGGGCGCATATGTTTGTGTGCCACATGTGCAAGCCATTTCGTGTCCACAATTTCGTCATGGTGTCTTTATATAACTCACTGCCACCCATTGCCACCCATCCCGGAATACTTGAAGCTCAGGTCTCTCTTTCCTTTCTTCCAATCACGGCCTCTGTGTTCAAAATCCCGAACCATCAAATTGAGATCTAGCAACCAGCTCCCAACGACATTAAACCCCAAACTCTCACGATGATTGAAGCTTCTATGGAAGGTAGCACGGCTTCTGTTGTCTCGAGATATCGCATACTCGTTCCGGAATCGGTGTCTGCCGACGGCCTGGCCCTGCTCGCCTCTCACCACGATGTGGACGTCAAGCTTGGGCTCTCTGCTGACGAGCTCATGTCCATCATTCCCGAATATGAAGGCCTGATTGTTCGGTCAGAAACCAAAGTCACACCCGAAATCCTTCAGGCGGGACGAAAGTTAAAGGCGGTAGCCCGTGCTGGTGTTGGTGTCGACAACATCAATGTGCCAGCAGCTACATCTCAGGGTATCATCGTGATCAATTCACCTGGAGGAAACACCTTGGCTGCGGCTGAACATTCAATCGCCTTGCTACTGGCAACGGCGCGAAACATTGGCCGTGCCGACAGGACTATCAAGGACGGAAAGTGGCAGCGCAGCAGATTAGTGGGTGTTGAGGTTGGCCGAAAGACATTGGGTATTGTTGGGCTCGGAAAAGTTGGCATCAACGTCGCCAGGATGGCAAAGGGCTTGGGCATGCAAGTGAAAGCTGTTGATCCATTTGCAAGTGCAGATATGGCCCGGCAGGCTGGTGTTGAGCTTGTGTCGGATCTCAAGACGTTGCTGCCTCATGTGGACTTTCTCACCATCCACACTCCGCTACTGGCGACCACGATGGACTTGATTGGTGAAGAGGAGCTGCAAATGATGAAGGAGACAGCCAGAGTGCTCAACGTGGCTCGGGGTGGAGTGTACAATGAAGCCGCACTGCTCAAAGCTCTGGATGAAGGGTGGATAGCTGGTGCTGGTTTGGATGTCTTCACAACCGAGCCTCTCATCCCGGGCTCGGTCGCCGACTGGCTTGCGAAGCATCCGAGTACTGTAGCAACACCTCACCTAGGTGCGTCAACCGTCGAGGCTCAGGAGAACGTCTCTATCGATGTATGCACGCAGATGCTCGAGATCCTCCGCGGTGGCCTGCCTACCAGCGCAGTCAACGCCCCTATCATCCTTCCAGAGGAGTATCGCAAGCTCGGCCCTGCTGTGCGGCTGATCGAGAAGATGGGCCGCCTCTACACCCAGCACTTTGTCAAATCCAAGGGCGGCATGATTGGGGGAAGAAGATTCGAGCTCATCTACCATGGCGATTTGGCCAGCTTGCACAACACCAAGCCGCTCTTTGCTGCACTTGTCAAAGGTCTCGCGGCGTTCTTCAGCGACTCGCACGTGAACATTGTCAACGCGACCCTCATTGCGAAGGAGAAGGGCATCGTCATCAGCGAAACCCATGTCCATCAGTCAACGAGCCTGAAGTACTCAAACTTGGTGACTTTGAAGTCCATCGCAGATGAAGCTAGGGGGCCAGATGCAGAACAGATCATTGAGGGGTATGTTGGGCCTGATAAGAGGGTTTACATTTCCAAACTGGACCGCTTCAATGCCACCTTTAAGCCCGAGGGCACTCTCATCATCGTACACAACTACGATGAGCCAGGCAAAATCGGTGGAGTCGGCACGGTGCTCGGGTCTCACGGCATCAACATCCGATACATGCAGGTGGCGAGTTTAGGTGCCGAGGCAAGGCAAAGCCCTCGCACATCGCTATCGCAGAAGGATAACGAGGCGCTCATGATCCTGGGTGTCGACGGGGAAGTGAGTTCTCAGATTGTGGACGGTCTGAAGGCATCAAAGGGCGTCTTGGACGTGAGTCTTGTGCAGCTGTAGGTACATAGTATGTACCTCGTACCTACGGAGTATGTGCAGCACCGGGCACCAGTGGGCATCATCTTGGAAGCCTCGGCTTTTTTATGGGTCGCTGTCGTGAATCGGGTGGGAATATGACGGCGGTGGTGGAATGAACACAACATCACAACATCATGAAGCTGTTGATGTGTAATTCACATTGGACGCTCCAACCGAGGTCGATTGGGAAACGTCTTTATTTAGTTAGCGAATAAACGAGATTCTGGTTGTGAATGAGATGAAGATGAGCTGAATTTCGATTGCGCCGGGGTCCGCGCTTCGAGCCAGATCCTTTGCGACTGTGAAGTTAGGGAACCCTTACCGAAGCAAAGTGTACAGCCAATCAGAAGTGATTGCAGCGGACCTCTGCCCCACCTGTCGTCATTAGCCGTTAGGTACCTAAGTGTACTAAGCTCTTTCGACGTGCCAAGCGAAGTTGGCAGGCAACTTCACGTTCCAATCCCGCCATAGACGCACGACGACAATCCGCCCGCTGGCGAAAGCATCATCGAACACAGCCGAACACAGCCACGATTGCTTTCCCTGCTTAATCTGTATAATCTTGCATACCACCTCTTCCCCATCTAGCAGCGATTTTCGAAAGCTCCCGCTACATCGTGGCCGTCCGGCCGAGACTAGTCCGGCACGCCGATTGATACTCCCTGGCTGACAGGTATCGTCGTAGCCGTTTGCGACTGAGCCAAGACAGGGTATCATCCATCAAACTACCTACCTACATATCCCGTCGAACCGATTCGCCCAGATAGGTAGCATCGTCGAAGCAGCTACTCTTATCTCGCTTCTAGACGAATTCATAGGGCTTGGCCTGTTCACAAAAGGCGCTCTGGCGTTTCGCAGAGGGACGCCTCGCAATCGGATCATAATCTTCTATTCCCGATAATTTCCTTTCTTTTTCGGCGATGAGACAGAGCAACGGCTCTGGCAGTTTCGCCACCGTGCGGACATGTGTTCTAGGAATGGGCCGCATTCTAGGGGTCGGGTTGTCGTCTGTCGCAGCAGCGCCGTTGACTGAAAAGAAGCACGGGGGCGACGAGCTCGAGGGAACGCCCGTCTGGGTGTTGTACGTGGCCTCAATGGTCCTCGTCCTACTTGGTGGTGCTTTTGCTGGGTTAACCATTGCGTACGTTGGCATTTCTCCCCTTGGTCTCAGGCAATTGTTCGATGACCTTGTCGGTGATGATTGATAAAGTTGGCACTCAAAGACCTCGCTGATATGTCGTTTTTGATGTAGTCTCATGGGACAGGACAGTATTTACTTGCAGGTTGTGTCCGGCGATGCGTGCGAACCACAATACAAAAACGCGAAGAGAGTTTTGCAGCTGCTCAATAAGGGCAAGCACTGGGTGCTAGTCACCCTATTGCTAGCCAACGTAATTGTCAATGAGTCTTTACCGGTTGTTCTCGACAGGACTCTGGGCGGTGGCGTCGCGGCTGTTGTTGGCAGCACGATCCTTATCGGTAGGTCTCGAGAAAGAGAAATTTGATAGCGACAAGGCCATGTAGGCGAACGTGTGAATGCTAACGTGTCCGCTAGTCATATTTGGTGAAATCGTCCCCCAGTCCATCTGTGTTCGTTACGGCTTACCGATTGGCGGTTTCATGTCGAAACCGGTGCTCATGCTGATGTACCTGACGAGTCCCGTGGCCTGGCCAACTGCCAAGCTGCTTGACTGGATTCTCGGCGAAGATCATGGAACAGTGTACAAGAAGAGTGGCCTCAAAACACTTGTGACCCTTCACAAGTCCTTGGGAGAGCTTTCCGATCGGTTGAACCAGGACGAAGTCACAATCATCACCGCCGTCTTAGACTTGAAGGACAAGCCTGTGTCGGAGGTCATGACGCCCATGGACGATGTGTATACGTTGGCTGAGGATCACGTTTTGGACGAAAAGACAATGGATAACATCTTGAGTTCGGGCTATTCTCGCATTCCCATTTATCGCGCGGGCAATCCGACCGACTTTGTTGGCATGTTGCTGGTCAAGACGCTCATCACGTATGACCCGGAAGACAAAATCCCAGTCAGAGAGATCCCTCTTGGCGCAATAGTGGAAACACGACCGGAAACTAGCTGCCTAGACATCATCAACTTTTTCCAGGAGGGCAAGTCACACATGGTTCTGGTGTCGAATCATCCAGGCTCGGATCATGGCGCTCTAGGTGTTGTCACGTTGGAAGATGTCATTGAGGAGCTAATCGGAGAGTAAGTCCGCGAGAGTGTCTTTTCTTTTCGTGTCGAACCTATGATCTAACTTGTCTTGTAGGGAAATTGTTGACGAGTCCGATGTCTACGTTGATGTTCACAAGGCCATTCGGCGTCTCACCCCGGCGCCGCGTGCCCGACGCATTCATGCCGAAGCTAGTGCCGCTGCCGCGGGTAGAAGACACGGCGAAGGCGCCGCACTGGTTGATATTGCAGAACAAATAGAAGCTGAAAGTCCTGTTGTTGGCTCATTAGGTGCTATGAGTGACGGTGTGCCCGAGAGACACGCCAAAATGGCGGTCTTTATGCGTCGACGAGGCTCGGCCGGGCCAGACGGCAAACCCGATGATAGGCCAGTCCCTTTCAAGGCATCGCTTGACGAGATGAAGCAACAGCTTCGACACCTTGCTCCGTCCAATCGCGCTGCCAATCCCCGCAGCACCCGCACCAATGTCTTTAAAATCAAGCAAGGATTGAGCGTGACCACGTTTGTTGCCGGCGATGGTGCCAGTTCTAGAGCCATGGACGACGCCATGAGTAAAATGAGCGACGTTGCGGATGGAGATGGAATTGGGGGCGAGTCGACACCACTGTTACAAACGCTGAATTCGCATAATGGACTAGCCGAGAATGGGTACGGGTCGGGAAAGTCAATAGAGGATAGTGTGAAGCTCAAGACTCCTAACCGGTCATAACGGCCACGGGGCTCGGCGTGGCGGAGACGGTCAGACGGCACTGGGACCATTGCTATTCCTTTTCTTTTTCCTGTTTTTTTCTCCCCCAATGTTCCCTTCTAAATTTGCTTTGCTCTGCTTTGCTATGTATGTGGCTTTTAATGCAAGGCTGTACACACAAGGTACTCGAAGAGAACGAGGGCACCAGTCCGGGAATTGTTCGTGTGAATTAATTTCAGGCTTCAGGCTTTATATCAAGGAGTTTTGCTCTGATTTGATGAATTACAGTATAGTACTTTCATGCAATTTAAGGCTCAGAGGGGGAGGCGCTCCCGGCGTGATCGCGCTGAGTTACAGGCACCTTCTGTTATGGAATATGTGGACCGACCGACCTCTTATCGTGTTTCTTCGCGCGAATGTCGTGTAATTAATGACGCTCTAGAACGTCACACTGAAGCGCATCGCCCCAACACTCAAATCAGGCGAGCGATATCATGAAGGAAAAGTTCCCTCAATGCAGCTGAAAGAATGATTACCACTGTACAATCATAGTTTCAACGCACCCGAGATGCTTGGCGCGTCTTCAATGAGATTGATCCTTGATGCCCTCGAAACATAGTGGAACGAGGAGACCGACTCCAGCCCTTCCAGTATTCAACGTGATGGGTTTATAGAATCATGGCACTCGAGAGAATCGTGCCATTGACAGTGAGATTCTCATGAACGAATACATCACAAACAATACGTATGCAAACATCTTCTCCGACGAACCCGACGCCGGCAGGTGCCAGGAACATCATGGAAGTCGACGAACTAATCGGTTAACTTGTTCGATGACTTTGGTACCGACGACCCTAGCGATTCGAACGAGCTACATGTTTTAGCTAGACAACAGAATGAACCTACGGGGAAGATTACGCCGGCTCGGATCACCACTCCAAAGCTGTCTCGTATCGCGTAAGCGACGCCCAAGAAGAGGCCATCTTGGATTTCGAGAACGGGCAGAACAGTATCTAATACTCCGTACAATTGCTTTACAATTGCTTACGCCCGTTTGCGTTATGTACAGAAATACAGGACCTTAAGGTGGCTATCAGCGATGTGACGAGAGGTGAATCTGGCTTCTCTCTGAGCCTGGCTACGGGTCTAAAGAGAAATGCTGTCACGTGAAATACAGTTCAAAACACCACGAAGCTTCACGTCCCATCAAAGGAGCCGGTTTTGGAAAACACCAAATTCCCGTTCATTCGTTTTGGAGTAGGATTGGCTGCTCCATGCTATAGTTTCATTCTGTAGTCTGTCATCCGGCCGATGGGGCATGGAGCAGCCAATCCTACCCCAAGCGAATGTTTGAGATTTCGATGTCTTCAAAGGCCGGCTTCTTTGATAGGAAGTCAAGCTTCCCCTTGGTGCTTTGAATTATATTGCAAGATCGCCGTAGTAGGCTCTGAGAGGCCAGATTTATCTCTCGTGACATCGATAATAGCCAGCATAAGATCGTGTGTTTCTGAATGACGTAGACGGACGTTAGCTGTTGTATTGTATGTGTTAGATAGTGTTTCCAGCCATCCTATCCTAGAAGTTGCCTTCGTTGCATTACGCATGAACACATTTATCGAGATTCTCTGCTCCTGCATTGACCATGACGCACGCAGCCCCTATTACCCCTCTCTGCAACTCCAAGATTCACCTTGCCAGTATACATTGAATGCCCAACCACAAACAGCTGGGTGCTACAGCGTTGCCATGTCCACCGACTCGTAGGCGTCATCCAGACGTATCAGACGCTCACATCGTGCGCGTTTGTCCCAACGCGAATACGGCGACATAGTCTATAAAGTCGCAGGCAATGGACCTCGACGATGCAAACAAGTGTTGTTTTCCCCGAACTAGGACAGCGCATGTGCGTCACGTCTGTTCAGGACTAATCCGGCGCAGTCATCGGATAACGGATAACTGCTTCTTTGAGGGGGTCACAATGCGTGAACATACATACCTCCTGTTATAGGCCGGTTTGCCCTTCTCGAGGGCGTGCGGAATGCACAGGCGGTTGTTCCTGTGGAGATGAGATGAATCTTGCTGCGCCTGAGAGTCTTCACGTACACTGACCAATAGAATGAGGACTCGTTGGCGACGACATTGTCCAAGGAGACAACAACGGCAGAGCTTTCCAAGCGGGAAAAGAGAGAGTCAATGAACCGCAAAAAGAAGCAAGAAAACACGGAAGAAGAAAGATAGAAGCCTCCGCGTGGTGAGAAAACAAAATTGGATGTACGGAGTACGGAGTACGGAGTATTGAAAGACAGTTCAGGGTCCAGGTTTCGGGGATTAGCCGACTCAGGCAAGCAATGATAGTGGAGAATCTGAGATGCAGAGACAGGGGACAATGCTATTGTCGAGAAAGGATGGGGTTTTCTGTGTTGCATTGGAAGAAAACGCTGTTTGCATATGTGGTAACCTTGTTTTCTGGTAACCGTTTGTACTTGAGCAACAGAGCATATCATGCAAAGCGAAACGATTCACGTTCGCGTGGAATTTGCCCCGTACCAAAAACGAATTGTTAGCGAGCAATGACGTACCAAAAGGAGTGGGTCGACGAAGTTGTGGTGTGTGAATGGAACGTTTGGCCACCGATAAGATAAAGTCTCGAGACGGTTGTCGCAGCAACAGGGCCCACCCCCCGCCTCGTAAACAACGGCCCCGTTCGAACTACGGACGGGAGCGGTTAGAAATGAGGGCGCACTTTTTGTCTGAGCAACGATGCTGTCACCACCGTTTGTTCTTCATTCTGTTTGTTATATATATTCTGCTCATTATAGTAATGATCTGCCCAATATAACATCCACGGTCTTCTTCGAGTCTTTCTTCTCTTCTCCTTCTTCTTCTTCGTTGCCTACTCTCTTCACCCTGCTATTCACTTGGTCCGTCCACGTCAAGAGAACTTGATTGTCGTTACAGTAGCCCGAAGCCACTAAACTAAACTAACCTTTGCGTGGCTTGACCAAGTAGGCGCTGCTCCTCTACCTTGTTCTGCAAACCGTTTTTTTTTTAACGTCAAAGGCAGGCACGTGGCCGTAACGCTTTCCTCTCTTGAAAAGCCATTTTCCTTATTAGAATAATTTAGTCCCAAGGGACCGCCGCTGTTGCAATGGCAACAGGAGGTCGAGCCCAGCATATTGAAGCATACACCAAAGCCCTTCCCAGCTCCTCTCCGCTCATCTCGTTTCTGCAACGCAAACAGCCTTGTGCCAGATTGGGGAATGACACGCCATCAACATCTGTCGACTACCAGAATATCGGCCAGCAAGGCGACACAACAATGGTCGAGCATCTCGTCAGGGACAATCCGGGGGCCCTTGGTGAGCTGCAGCAGAATTCCCAGGAACCCGCGCCTCGCTCTCCATCAAAGCCTCGCAACGAAGGTCAGGATGACATGAGTCGGAGCAGTGAAGCGCGCTCACCGGCGAAGTCTGCACTCGGCAAGCTTTCTTTTCGTCCAGGTGGTAGCGACAAGGAGTCCGCACGAGCAGTCAAGTCTCGAGGTGCATCGCCTAGCAAGCCAGTTAAGGCAAAGTCGAGCACAAACTTGGCTGGTTTGCTGTCTCGGCCCAAATCGCTGAGAAATCTTTACAAGACAGCACGCGATGACGAGAGCCATGCGAGGGAAAAAGACAAGGAGAATGTCAAACCCAGCGGCTCACCCAGTGCCTCGCCCAGCTTTGAGAGGCCACCACCCATCTTTGCCCAGTTTACAACAGATCGAACTACAGTACAGCACCAAAATCCGTCGGATCTTACGTCCACACGCGCAGTCAAGGACCGGCCACAGTCTTTACATGTTGCGAAGCCACAGCAGCTTGATGACGATGGCGCTCAGTCTCCATCGTCTTCGAAGGCGCGAGATTGCGCTGCCAGGCCCGCGTCAGTATTGCCCGACCAAAGCTATGGCAAGAAGTTCTTCGGCGGCTTCGGCCACTCTCGCTCCAAGTCGGCCGTCTCGAGCCCTACAAAACCTACCAGGCCCAAAGTCGACACTGCAAACTTGCAAGTAGATGCCTGCAACATCAATGAGCAACTAGAAGCCCTCTTGGATCGCCGTAATATCCCCGAGAACCAGCGGTACAAGATGCGCAATCTGAGCGACACCATCAAGCTGGAATTTATTCGGCAGGATCACGCGGAAATGCAAGCGGCTCTTGCCGGCAGGACAGGCAGCTGGGCTAGCAACGAACAGGGTATTGGTAGTAGTGCAAATAGCCCCGTTGTCGAGAATGAGCAGCCAAAGCGCAGCCGCGGAAGAAGCTTCACCTTTTCACGGAGTAAAAAGGATGCAAACTCGCCGACCAAGAAGTCCAAGGGATCAGACACTCTCGGCCGACATTTTCGATCTAGGTCAACGGACAGCGTGGCCTGCGAGCATCGCCCTTCCTCATCGGGGCAGTCAGTTGGGGCGGGCTTCTTATCCAAGATCAAGATTCAGCAAGGCCCGTCGGATTACGTTGCCTATCTTAGAAAGGTCCAAAAGCCGGAGCTGGTTGAGGTCGGAAAGCTACACAAGCTGCGGCTTCTGCTCCGAAACGAGACCGTGGCCTGGATCGAGGACTTCATCCAACAGGGTGGGATGCACGAGATAGTGGCCTTGCTGAACCGCATCATGGAGGTTGAGTGGAGGTAAGTCCAATGCAATCCGGTCAAAACATCTGCGCTCTCCCCTTTGTTTTCCAGGGGGGCAGAGTCTATTTTCATCTCTGTACGTTGCTGATCGTCGACTCGTCCGTGATAGAGAGGAGCACGAAGATGCCTTGCTACACGAGAACCTGCTGTGCCTGAAAGCTCTCGCGACAACAGCCAAGGCAATGGAGTATCTCCACTCCGTCCAAGCCGATTTGTTTCCTAAGCTCCTGCATCTGTTGTTCGATCCAGAAAAGAAGGGCCCAAGCGAGTTTACCACTCGCAATATCGTTCCGTCGGTCCTTCTCACGTACATCGAGTCCGCGGCTCCGGCAGAACGCGTCATACGGGCCAAGAATGTCTTGGGTCATCTTCGAGACAAGCCTGGCAAAGACGATGAGCGCCCTCTTCCCTTTGTCCTGGAGATGAGGCAAGAGCGGCCGTACCGAGTGTGGTGCAAGGAAGTCGTTTCAGTGACCAAGGAGGTCTTCTGGATCTTCCTGCACAACATGAATGTTGTCTCCCTGGCTAGTGATAAGAGCGCCCAATTCGGTCTCGCAGTTCAGAGCCAAAACCAAGGTCAGGACCAGGGCCAGAGTCACGTCCCCTCAGGCTCTCCCGGTGACGCGAAAGATGCTTTTGGGTACATGCTTCGCAACTTCCCACAAGAGCGGCCTCCAGTCCCAGCAGCACCATATGTTGGCGGTGTCGAGTGGGACGCAACCAACTATCTTGCCTCCCACGTTGACTTGATGAACGCCATCATTGCATGCGCACCCACGTCCCAAGAGCGAAACGAGCTGCGTGCCGAGCTTCGTATTTCAGGGTGGGAACGCTGCCTCGGTGGCAGCCTGCGTATCTGCAAGGAGAAGTTTTACGGCAGCGTGCACGTGGCACTCCGGACGTGGGTTGCCGCCGCTGCGGAAGATGGCTGGGATGTCCGAGACGTTCGGTTTGGTCCTGCTCCCGAGGCAAAGTCTTCTCCGAAGAAGTCGAAATCGGGAGGAGGCCAGAAGGTCAAACACGAGCCGCCGCCAAAGCTGGATTTTCCGAAGCTGGACTTCAAGATTGGCCAGGAGCAGTCTGGTACTCAGGATGCTTGGCTGTGATGGCTCTCGTCCGACTTGCCACAACGGAGTCGTTCGAAGATGCCGGAGCCATAGATTCGGCTTACCAGGCATGACAGTGTGACGGGGGCGAGTATGGTGGTGTACATGCGATGATCTTTTGGCGTTTAGGGGGATGCTTATTGTGTCTCAGAATGACACAGCAACAATTACTTGCAAGAACATGCAACGATATGCAGCGATGTGCAGGGACATGCAACGATATGCGACGACATGCAAAATTATGCGACGACACGCACTGACATGCACCCCATATAGCATCGGGGACAATCTCCGACACAAGCTATGCACTCGGCTCAAGAGTTGCACAATTTCAGCCTCAAGATGAACATCCGCAAACATAATTCCGCACTTCTTGAGACTTGCAAAGAGACTGTTGCAGAGTCGGACAGCGTGCCAAAGATCTGGACCGCATCCCACTCCTTGCCACGATTCGTACGTGCAGCAGAAGTCTCTGGCGAAGGCGTGTACACTTTATACAGCAGCCTTGACGCCAGCACTTGTTTTGAGTGTTTTGCTTGGGAAGTCTCTTGACTTGACCCCACCACGGCGACAGGGGCATTGCAAGACTGATATCGACGGCGCGAGGCTCGTGAACACTCACTGGGGAGTAATAGAAGCCGGCAACCGCCTGGACGTCGAAGAAGTACAGTTTTCCCTCTCACTCGTAGTGGAGGAAGTTGTGAGAATGCTTTGGTTTGCATCGGGTGCAGAAGAACTTGATTTTTTAGCCCGAGCGAGATCAAAACGGTTAGTTGTTCTTTTCTGCTCATGGGCCACGTCCATATCTGACTTTCGCTTCCTAACGTTTCTTTTCTTATTTCATTTTCATTTCCATTGGCGGATTCTCGGATTGCATTTCCTTGGGTCGCATTTTCTGGCCTCGTTGCAAACACTCTTCTTATTTTATTCTTATTCTTTTCATGGGCGATAATATGAGATTTCAGAGAGGGACGAAACAAAAGTGTATGATGGACTGAGGGGTTGATGCATTAGTTTATATGAATGAAATGACGACTTGATGATCAGGTGGTGCGGTTGCATGCATGATGATTTGATGAGGAGACGGTGATTCTTGCGATCCTTCTGATGTGAAGGACTGCAGATGTGTGAGTGAGTCGTGACAACGCATGATATCCAGAAGACTCATAGAGATACTGGTTTCGTCAAAGTTAGAAGAGACTATAGCGTATTGATGGCTCTCTAACAAAATCGCGGTAACGTTGTGCACAAAAGGGTACTGTGGCATATTGCCTTCTCGTACATGTCTCGTAACCTCTATCTACCGATGCCGCGCAAAGGCCTCGTACACAGACACGCCCTTGAGGATATCCTCCTTGACTCTCTCATCTGCCGCGGTCAACCCGGGAAGCAAGTCTAGAACCCGATCCAGTTTGTCCCGCGGAATGATGACGACCCCGTTGACAGGATCCTGGAAGGCGATGTCAGCGGGGGAAACGATGACTCCGTTGATGTCGAGGGGGACTTGGAGAGCGTGGGGGGTGCTGGCGGCACCGGCGCCGACGGTGGAGGTGCCGAGAGCGAGGATCTATCAAGAACAACAGTGTTTCATTTTTATTAAGATCAATTCATTGTTTCAAGGGGGGCACGAGGAAGGAAGGGGAGTTTTGTGTTTAGACTCTCATTTGCAAGACTCGGAAAAAACAAAGGGGGGGGGGGGGGGGGGGGTAGAGTCTTTTCTTCGGGGATCTTTTCTCGGTTTCTTCTTTTAACTTTTCTTGCACAGGTTCACTTTCAAACAATGGGTGACGCAAGGGGACCAGACTAACTGGCAGCTTCGTACTCCTCAACTCCTGCACATCTCTCACCCTCCCGGCGACAATAATGCCCCGAACTCGTCGCATTTTCATCCGCAGAGCCATAATGCCGCCGCATATGGCATTCGTCTGGCCGGGCGCCTGCTTCATGACCACAAAGGTATCTGGCTCCATGACGTCGGCCCAATGGATTCCCTTCGGCATGTTGGCAGCTGGACTGGAGCTCGCTGCCGAAGTCTCGCCTTTGGCCACGAACAGGATCGTGGAGACGGGGGCAATGGTCGGCGAGCTCGCATTGGGATCGGCTTTTGTGCTGTACGTGGTGAGATCCGCGAGGTAGCCTGCTCCCGGGACTTGGAGCTTGAGGAGCGCATCCGATATGTCACAGGCTGTGTATTGCTGGAGGGTTGCCAGGGTGGCCTCGGAGATTCCCTCGGAGAGAGACGACATGAGGGGAGCTAAAAGGCAAAGAAATGGTGCCTTTTTTCTCTTTTGGTGTATGTGTGTTGCAAGAATGGATAATAAGAAGGGATGTACGGAGTAGATCTAGACAGCTAACAAGTTTTAGTGCCGCTTGATTGCTGTGGTAGATCAACTATGTATGTATGTACTCCGTAACTATGTAGGTGTGCTGCACGCGCGGTCAACAGTGGGGTCCGGAAGTTTCCCTCCAGGCTCCGACTTCCTGCTGACGCAACCCCCGCATCACTCCATTTTCCCCCGTCCTGATGAGCCAACCCACCGGCGGCGCAAAACCAAGCTACCATCTAGAATCATTCTCATGAAATTGGAGCCCAAAAAGGCGTTTGCCGATTTCAAAAGAAACAAGCGTATGCACTCTATGCTTGGCAGCGAGTTGCGCCGATCTGCAATCCCGCCATCCAGACCAGCTTGTCTCTAACTGAATAAATAGATTCCAGGTAAGCCAGTTGGAATCTAGGCATTTTTATCTGCATCCGATGCTCGGACATTCACCAAGACAGTGGGATCTTCGGTAACTATCAGGCCCTCGTTCGACGGTCTTCGGGATCATCGACAAGCTGATTTTCTTCGAAAGCAAGCACCTTTTCTCACAGGGACTCCTCTGGCTGATTCTGTTCAGTATCGAAGTTTTCTTTTTTCGAAATAAAGCACACAATAAGAAGCAGGTTCCTCTGGAAGGTTCCCAGAATCGAAGCCTTCAGCAGGGAGGTCGGCGGCGTCCTTGCCAATAAAGTAGCTGGGTCTTCTTCGGCAGAGAGATCCTCGTCGAAAAAAGCTTAATCAGGAGAGCCTCGTCAGAGCAGTTTGCTTTGGTGTCCATCTTAGTGTGTTGTTGGCTGATGGACGTCTCTATCTTCTGAGCCCACACCATAACTCTCGTCCAAAGAATCAAGATGCCTCTTAATGGAAGCCTTGAGACCTGGTTCGTCTACATTAGCCCCAACCCATACGGATGTCTTCCTTACCGACAGCATTTTCACGCACATGTTCCTCACGGCCACCAAGGGTTCTAGTTGTACGATCAGCCGCAGCCGCAGGGTGTACGGGTGCTCCGCTTCTTATGATCCTCGTTACTACACGGAACGTTCTCCCAGACCCGAAGTCAAAGCTCGAAAGACAATGGGACAAATTGAATGCTTGTCAGAAAGTACCCCAACAATATCCGCCTTGCCCGTCCGCAGTGTCATCAGCCGATACACTCTGATGGACACTGATTGAGGACCAGCCACAGGACTCGACGGAAACGAACACAGGATCTGATTCAAGGGGGAATTTACATATGTTCCAGATCGCGCGGGCGAGTGCTCGAGGCTAATGTAGATGGACGAGGTCTTAAGGCTTCCGTTAAGAGGCATCTTGATACTTTGGATGAGAGTTACGTAATATGGTGTGGACTCAGAAGATAGAGACGCTCGTGAGGATTACTTAGGAAAGCCCTTATACATTTGATCACGACAATGTACTGCCAGAAGACGTTAAGCAGTAATCTGGAAATATGCGACACTTGGCGTTTGGAAGCAACAGTCTTGGTTGTGGCTAGTTGGTTGCATCTTCTCGGAATCATGTCAGTGGGAACTTGGAAGCCATGTGACGTGACTGGGTCGACATGTCGGACGAGAGACGCGCCTGTCCGCGTGCCAAAAGCAGCGAGTTTGATTCGACAACGCCAACGCTTCCTCCTACCTAATTCAGACGAACCATCATCCCCCTGATTTTCACCTCGTTCTGATGCCATAGGTTGCATGTCTTCCAATTCATCTTTTCGGAGTGCGCAGCACGATTGAGCACCACGTCCACAACACGTTTGCTATGGCGGAAACTACAGCCACGAGCGACACCAACAGAGTGATGGAGCTCCTCCGACGCGTCGATCGCGAGTACCCAGATGGACAGTTACTCGAATTTTGTTCAAGAATCGAAAGACCCTCTGCAGACGGCCCGCTACATACTTGAACGGTGCTCTGCGGATGGAGACGCTCTCGATTTAGCTCTTCTTTTATCCGACTGGAAACGATTGATCTCCGTGTGTATGTACGTCCAGTCAAGGTACCATGGTACACTCCTGCATTGAAAATTCTGTCCCGATTCGCAAAACCTGTCCGGTGGACTGATGTCGCTCGAGAAGTCGCTTGCAAGAAACCCAGGACAGTCCGAAATGGGCCAACGGCTTCACTTTGGAGATTCCTATCGGACCGTAGCGCCACTGCTGTCGCAATGGCCTGGCAGCTGGTGCCAGCTCTTGTCCGCACACGAGCTTACCAAGGCCTCGCCTTTCTGGGGGGTCACATGTATGGACCAAGTTGCAGCTTCAAGGTACAACGGCTGCCGTTCGGCCTCTACCTCAAGACCACACCCACGAGGCGGTACCCAATGCTGACCAACGATTTTGCTGCGCTGCAACTTGTAAGACGCCACACAAACGCTCCCGTTCCCAGCGCCCTGGATATTGTATCGGATTCGGATAACTCGTACCTTCTGACTACCACAATATGCGGGGTTCCTCTGGGCAGGTGCATCGAACCCCTCAGTGATGACGAGGTGACAACTTTGGTTGGCGATCTACAGGGATGCCTTTCGAAGCTACGAGCTATACCGAAGGAGGTTGCACCAAAATACGCCATTACAAAAGCCCTAGGCAAGGCATGTTACGACGGCAGGCTCATTACTGGATCGAACTATGACGAGGCTCGGGGAGACTTTTTTGGGCCTTTCGTGGACGAGGATGATTTCAACGATACTATCCGATGCGGCACACTACCAAATGTGGTACACAGCAGCGGACATGAGATTGTTCTCACGCACGGGGATCTGAATATGCGGAACATCATGATGCATAATGGAAGGCTTTCGGGAATCATTAACTGTGAAACCTGTGGATGGTTTCCAGACTATTGGGACTACACTAAGGCGCACTTCATCACAATGCTCCACCGGCGGTGGTTGAGGATTGTTGATGCAGTATTTGCAAAGCTCGGAAATTTTGAGGCCGAACTGGCTGTCGAAAGTCAGATTTGGTGGTGTTTTTGAAACGTTGGATTTGAATGGATTGCCTGGATGGGAAGCAGCAAGCTAGCTACCTCTTGGACTTCTTGCTCCCTCCTCTGTCCAAGTTTGTTGCAGCGACTACCTATTGCATGGAATACGAGGTCAGAAACATTTGGCGGGTCGTTTTATCTTCTTCTCTCTTGGCTACAAGGTACCTAGGTATGTAAGGCTCCTCGTGGGAACCCTCATTGAGACCTTGAACAGGCTTGATAATTCTTATCGAAGTCTGCTTTATCATCCGTGCGGAACTGAATTCCCCCTGATATCCTCTACGTGGCGGAACAGGACCTTCCCTGTTGTTTCCAGCACTTCCATGTCGCCATCCTCTATAGCCTATCTGTGCCTGAGGAACACAGCGAAAACGTGGCTATGTAATAGCTAGTGCACTACACGGTCACTCGTCTCATAATGAGACATGTACATGTGCGCTTTGTCGTCAGGTAAAACCAGGGGGGCTTTAGGCTACACCAGCTACAAAACCCATACAATATGCATACAATCATCAACGAGAGAAAGAAGGACTACAGCTATGGCCATCCTCGAACCGATGAAAACTCGAAGCAAAGATTCCGCCTCTGAAGCGAAAACCTCGCTTCGCTGCAAAATTTTCATTTCTTCTTTCAACCCCAACTGGCGAAATTCACATCTCGAGATCTACAACCAGCGGTTGCCGGTGCGTTTTTCGTGGAACATGTTACGTGGCTAGCCGTCGCAGTACATGAGTCGATATTTATGAAGCTGCGCTTGCGCAGCGAGGAACTGATCCGCGACTTCGTCTCCGATCTCGGGTAATGCCAATGCGACCAGGACAGACAGGAACGACATACCCCTTTGCAAAGACGAAGAAGGTCGTATGTCTACTCCTTATCTTAAAGATATTGTCGCCCGTATAGCTGGACGCCCTTTGCCAGGAGCGTGTAGCCATGCGGCGGCAGGCGAACATCGAAGAGAGATGCGACCCATCCTGAAGCGTTGACCGGCATGCAATCAGCGTCTTCATCGCAATGGACTGCTAGTTGCTCTCGGTGTAGGCGGAGGAACCCATTCCGACCGATGTGCTCGCTGCCATGATCTTGGGCGCTTGGACAACTCTCATCCAGGGGCCCGCCAAATGCGAAAAGTCAGCCCTCGAAGACTTTCATACGTGCAGTACGACCGATCGTTGAGTTTGACCCGCTGATTATTGTCTTGTTGGTGGTGTGAGTTGTTGTTGTTGTTGTTGTTGTTGTTGTTGTTGTTGTTGTTGTTGTTGTTGTTGTTGTTGTTGTTGTTGTTGTTGTTGCGAGGCGATGTCTCCAGTTTCCGTGCTTTGGTCGGCGTTGTCACCGCTACTGCCATTGCCACTGTCACTGTCTTCAAAAAGCCTCCGTTCATGTAACACAAAGCCAACTTAGAACTGAAGAAAGGGAATATGCAAAGGTACTTTGTTCTCTTAATTCACAAGTGATTTCACGTACTATGTTACTGCATAACGTAATTAATGGTACTTCCCTTGTCTTTCTTGGTCTATTGTGACTAGCCAATGACATCCCGCATCACGAAGCCAATAGAACCTGACTGTTTCAGCACTGGGTGCTCGTTCTTGTCCGTACGAGACTAGATTGCTCGCGGACTATTTCAGACAGTGGATGGTAATTCGGTAGCATGGCTCGGGAAGCAATCAAATACTAACCTCAAATATTGCGGCAAATGTTCGAAGGAGAGTACAGGAAGCTCATATGTGGTTAGCAAGACTACAATAAGTCCAGTAGAGTTCCTTGGGCCATGTCTCGCCATGGGGTTCTTCGTTTTCCTTTTCTTTGCTGCTCTTCCGACGCGCGTCATGCTCATCCTAGTCTGTCTTATGTAATGATCATTCTGGGTAACAGAGATTGTAAACGCGAACCGTTATCTTGTTTATCAGGCGAAGCCTTTGGGCCAGTGCCATCGGGGGTGGCTGAGCTATGTAGGCAGCAATGGCCAAGTTCTGAGACATGTCAGTTACTGTGACAGTCTCAAGGGAAGAAAGACAGTGCGCAGACTATATCCAATGAGGCAAGAAATTCTCACAGCACCACGCTTTGAGCATCACAACAGAACAGAAGTCTAATGCCGAAGTGATCTGGAGATTGAAAAAAAAAACTGATCATTGGCGCTGTAGCATCTATGATACAGACAAAATCTTGTTTCAGCCTCCCTGCGAGACCAAAACGAAACCCTTTATACAAGGATCTCTGGCTAATGCATTCGTGGCGGGATGTGAATGGAACATATATAATCCACGAACACCCACCCTTCCCATTCAGACATGACACACGCCGACGTTGCTTGCCCAAGTCTTAAATCTATCCTCGTTGCCCGGTTCTATAACTCTCTCGTACATTGTCGATTTCCTTTATACGATATTCTGCGAGGCACCGAATAGCCTGATTCCGCCGACGGAGGACACAGAGGGAGGTAAGAACTTCGACAGGCTATGTGACCGCAGAACATATGAGCGCAGGAGAGATTTATCGCAACTTGGACCAGAGCTTAGAAGCCGCGCA
The DNA here is from genome assembly GCA_018360055.1 of Claviceps monticola. Lineage (NCBI taxonomy): Eukaryota > Fungi > Ascomycota > Sordariomycetes > Hypocreales > Clavicipitaceae > Claviceps > Claviceps monticola. The sequence goes on from SRPP01000296.1 coordinate 26,228, forward strand.
AGTGTTGGCGCAATGGGTGAGGTGGAAGACTATTGCAAGACCGGGTGAGATTAGCAAGACTGGACATGGGGGGAGGGGGGGGGGGGAAACAGGATGGAGGAGGCGCCAATTTTCCTCTACGAGCTCGCAGCGACAAGTGAAGGCTTTGACGGCGCGATGCTTGTGAGGTTAGACAAGGGAACGTACACTCCTCGACGCAATCCTCCTTGACCTTCTCTCCCGCTTCCTCCTGCGCCGCGACGCGCGCAGCGCACTCTTCAAAGTGGTGCTTGGCGGGAGCGCACTGGGCCGAGTTCTTGCAGGCTGTATTCGTTCAGAAACAGTCAGTATGTACACGTCGTGAGAGTTTGCGCAAGTAAATGGTATAGTATGCAGCCGTTGGCAGGTGAGAAACACAGATTCGTCAAGTGAGTCGCCAAGGGACGATGACGCGTGTGGGGTGCGCCTTTGTATTGTGAGGGGACAAGAGAAGAGAAGAGAAAATGCGAGGGCGGGCGATTTGACTGACCTTCCTCAAGAACCACCTTAGGATCAACAATTTCTTCCTCCTCCTCTTCCTCTTCTTCCTCCTCCTCCTCCTCCTCATCTTCCTCCTCCTCCTTCTCTTCCTCCTTCTCTTCCTCCTTCTCGGCGTCCTCGGTGGCTTCCTCGTCGTTGGACTCCTCGCTTGACTGTTTGGCAGCCCCTTCGTCCTTGGGCTCGTTATCGGTGGTCTCCTCCTCCTATAAAGACGACATGTGTTAGAGAGGCATGCTCGGGAATTGCGGGAGACACCGATGTGGTGCACCACGGGCTATCTGTGTCGATTGGGGCAGCGCGCATCGTGCATCAAGGGGCTGGAGGGACGAAATGGAACGCCTCACCTGCGGCGCTGCGGCCGGGGCCTCGGCCTCGACGACAGTCCATGGCGTCACGACCTCGACAATTTCAGAAAGAGCGTCCCAGAGGCCCATGGTGAGTAGTTGGTAGATCACAACGGAATCGTCGTAGATGAAGGAAGATGCGGTTGGCGGTGCTTCGACCAAATTAACGTCAGAACAATCGGAATCTCTCGGTAAGAGTCACTAAAACGAAAACTGATTCCGAATTGGCGCAGTTTGATTGGCGGGGCTGATCCGCTATGAATAGAGATAGTCACGTGAGATATCACATGCGGGTACACGACATTTCGACTTCGTCGTAAGACCGTTTGTTGACTTATTCGACGCTAACAACTTGGCTTTCAGAAACAGTATTGGCGATATGGGGGAGCCTTGTGGCACGTCGAACGCAGCGGATATATCTAGGTAGTTGAAGTAGGTAGCGATGTGATGCCCTTGTGGTGCCATGCAGCCCGCACCGCTTCGGTCAGGGTGCTGAGAGCTGTTTTCGTTGACCTGTGGCACCACGAGGGCACCGCATCGCTACTTCAACTAGACAATATCCGCTGCGTTCGACACCGTCTAACACGGCAGACTCACCCCATGCTCGAGTTCGGCGGGCCCGAGGCTTTACCACAGGAAGAACGGCACGCTTGCATTTCGAGGACCGGATCACAGACACGAAACGAAATACCAGTCCCCTCCGGAGTGCCACAAGGCTCCCCCATATCGCCAATACTGTTTCTGATCTACATGACGCCTCTACCCATACAGGAGGCTCGAGGCCGCCGAAAATTGCCTGACGATTAGGTTTGCCGACGACGCGAATAAATATACTCGCGGTTGGGAAGACATCGGAACAGACCCGGAAGAGTCTGAAAGACACCTGGGAAATCTGCCAGGACTGTTCCGACGAATGGGGACTGAAGTTCAACCCCAGTAAGAGCAAGCTTATTCATTTCACCCGCCAGCACAGAGCTATCACCACCCCCGTCCGGCTGGGAACGGCGACGATACAACCCCACGAAGCTGAAAGCTTCCTCGGTGTTGAGGTTAACAGGAAACTCCGATGATAATAACTTGGCTTTCGGGGCCCCTTATGGTAATTCTAGTATAGTAAAGCAAGGCCACGGTCTGACTAGGTAGGCACTCAATGTGCATGTAGAAGGAAACATTGCGAGTGCTATCCCTCACTTTGGTAAACGAGGCCACGATCTGACTAATATGTATGTAGAAGGAAACTTTGCGAGTGCTATCAGAGCAATAAAAGCCAAAATTTGATTTCAGACGCAAACCGTGAATTTCATAATCTCTTCAACGTAGAATCGTAAATGTACAACTGTTCAATGTGGGTTGCATTTCATGTAACAACACAAGCTCATATTGAAAAGAAATGCAGCAAAGATGTCAGCTCCCCTAGCTCGAGTAAGCTGGCCGAATGGAGGAACCAATGTTCTCATCTGTCTGGGTGACCGCGGTCCACCTCGGCGCGAATGTGATCTTCAAGCTGTATGCTCAATTGTTGCGCCTGTGCTTCGTCATAATTTGGCGGTGGCCCGTCGGGTGCGCGGTCACCGGAATCAGGATAAGCTGATGGTCTATTTGTTCCTGCGGCATCCAAGGAACTCGTTGCAGCTTCTGCTGGTTGAGTTCGAGAAGCTTCGTACGCGGGTAGAGGCTCATCAGGTATGTCGGCTCCGGGACCCATCTCGTGACGCATTTCCTGAGCCTGGAACAACCGCTCTCGAAGTCTTATGTATGCTTCATTGAACTCCATCATTCCGCCGTCGGAAAAAGTGAATTTGACTTCTATCCTGGGCAAGTCAGGCGGCAGCCCGCCTCCTGAGACGGGAATACAGTCGGACTTCCAAGCCCATCCCCACCACATGGACGAAGACGTGGTTGAATCTTGAAACTTGAGAATGGGGGCACTGAATGATTCGAACTTTGGTTCTTGGGTGGGTTTGGCGGGAAGATAAACAATCTACATCGATGTGTGTCAGCTGAGCAGACCGGACGTCGTGGGCATGTAGCCATGGCTTCGTATATAAGAGGTGATGAATGGAGACTCACTCTCTTATTGGAGAGAAACAAGGTGCCCTTATCGCTCTTGCACCGGAAGGGAGCGTAGCGAGCCCTCAGCTCCTGTGGCACAGATAACTCGCATGATATCCTTGAATCAAGCTTGAGTAAGATCCGCTCATTTCCCAACTTGACGAACCCTCCCTGGTTAAGCATGACCCAGCTAGCAGTAGAGTCAGGGTCAGTTGGCCGTCTGGAACGTGAGGAACGAGCGAGTAAATAGTCATGTGGATTGTCCATAATGAGAAGGATAGGGCGATTTTATCGACTGAAGCAAGATCGTGAGGGTTGAAGGTTCAGAGGGATGGGAGATGGCCAGATGTCCCGGCTATATATACTATAGCTGGCATGCGAGCAGTGAATGGCAAGGCAAAGCCGACGGGGAGCATGAAGTCATTATTCACCGCATGGTACTGTCTGAGAGGGCAGCGATGGTTGAACCAAGGAAATCATCGACAAGCACGCGCAACGGGGATGATAATGCACCATCAGACTCAGAGAAGATGCAGAACAAGAAAGGGAATCGGTGCATGGGGCCTGATGAATAACGATAACGATGAGTGTCACAGTGAAGGTGAGGGGACGGGTGTATGTAGCGGAATGGGGCCCAAGAAGACAATTAACCGTCTCATGCTGGAATGCTGAGGAGTCACTCAAGGAGTCAAGGGGGCTTACTTGATCGACATGATGACCGCCAGGCTCCGACTGAAACCTTAGCAAGATGCGCACTTCGTCTCACGAAGCCTAAGCTGGCCCGGGTCCTTGAGTAGCGCCCAGACAGGCCGTGTAATCAGAACTGCTTCAGGCAGGAATGGGGGCTTTTGAGTGCCTATGGCAGGCGGCTGGTAGGTAGCAGTAGATAGTAAGTAATAGGTGATGGAGTGAACAAGCAAGTAGGTGACGGACGTGACGCGATGCGGAGTTGGTGATTAACTAGAGTCGAGCTGGCAGAGGCACGAGATCCCGATGCCGACAATGTACCGGCATCGCCTTCAGACAAGCACTGAGGTACCTATGTAGCCGTGAATCGTGATTCGTGATGCGACATGTACATAATGCGCTTGTTCCCTTCTCTAGGTAATTTGAGCCGAGACATGTGGGGCGCCGGCCGTGAATTTCCGTCATATGTACTCCGTACGGTCCCGAGTCCAAGCATTGTCTAGGTACCTAGGTACCTACCTGGTATCTACGGAGATACAAGACCGCCGCCCTCGTTCTGCGGCCCTGCGGCCCTGCAGTCCCCCGACGTTCTACAGCGGAGGTACGGTACTGAAAACAAGAACAAAAAAAGTGCCTCAGGCCGGACCCTTGGCCATCACATACAAACTGACATTGATAACGACGCGCAGACGACAGATGATGTTTCTGCCTGGCGGCTACTGTGACACACCGAACACGCGCCCGCTTGCGCCAGTTCCGCAATCCTATCCACGAGTCTTTCCGTGCATTCGAAGACAAGCGAGCTCTCATATAATACAAATAATCCGTCAACATCCAGTCTCCCTGGCATCCAAGACTACACCAATATGCATCCGGGCCGCGTAGTCGTTCCGCGGGATCCCCTCCGTGAGGGAACAAGCTCCCGGGGGAACCACGTCGTGGCAGCATAGAGCAGCTTGAGAAGAATGATGGTGGTGACAGCCTTTCTGGTGTGGAAAGGCGGGATGCCATGTGCAGTATTGCGGAGGCAGGCTGAAGGTGATGGAGACAGTTCTGACCGCCGTGCAGTGATTCCAATCTGAGAGGCCACAGCAACTGTCGTGATGTTTCGATAGGAAAGTATGCCACCGATACGTCAGCTGGTGGCCAAAGACCAGCACTTAGCCATTTTCTTGATCTACGGTCTCCCGCGACAGCCGCGCCGCATCGGCGGTGTGCCATCCAAGTCATCGGCCATTGCGGCCATCCGGACTCCGTTCCATGTTCCCGTTTGCGCCTCGCGCCGGTGGCTGGCGAATTATTGGCAACGACATACGTGGCAACTACCTATGTGGCTTCAAGATTCTTCAAAGAGAGATGTACGCACCTGTTTGTGCCCTTCATTGTTGACGAGCGCGAAAACAAGGTGTAGGTGTAGGTACCTACTCCGTAGTATAGTGAAGTTGGCTCATTTGTCTCACAAAGGGTTGCATAAAAAATATGCAAACGCGGGACAGCCAAATGTAGGTAAAATCCCGGGTCAGTCCGATGATGCAATTTCTCCGCTGCAGATTCCCCTGCACGGTGTAGTACTGCAGATTGTCTCAAAATAGGTCCCCCAGAATATGGTTCAGCTTCGCCGACGATCCACAGCCGACATCGCTAGTGCGTTCATACGTATGAAGACAAAGGTTCCGCTTCGTCATGTCTTACATGATACATCTTACATGATACAGGCCTATTCTGGCCTTCTTCCCTCGATGCGCCAACTCGGGTCCTTTACTCTACTATGTACGGACTACAGATGTAGCAGAATCCAACCAGTGGCTTCTTTGAGTCCACATCAAGAGTATTGTTATTTCTACCACCCCATATTCTTATTCATACCACCTACCCCATTTTTGCCCCATATTTTCTTCGGCGGACTCAATTTTTTTCTCCCGCCCCG
>SRPP01000297.1:0-31665 GCA_018360055.1 Claviceps monticola
TTCATCAAGCCCTTCATCAAGCCCTTCATCAAGCCCTTCATCAAGCCCTTCATCAAGCCCTTCATCAAGCCCTTCATCAAGCCCTTCATCAAGCCCTTCATCACATAGATATCCTGATTCCTTGCTAACAGGCTGCTGACCCCCCTCGCTTAGATGACCGCGTTGTCTTCGTGACAGGCGGCGCGGGAACCATCTGCAGCATGCAGACGCGGGCACTTGTCCGGCTTGGCGCCAACGCGTGTATCATTGGGCGCAACGTCGATAAGACGGAAGCAGCCGCCAAGGACATTGCAAAAGTCCGTCCCGGAGCCAAAGTCCTAGGTATTGGAGGGTGTGATGTGCGCAAGGTATGTAAGAGCAAAGAGCAAGCCGGGGGTGTCGATCTTGGTGTGATGAAGCCTGGAGCCTGGAGCCGGGAGGGGAGGGGGGGGTTGTCGACCGTGGAGATGTTGCTTGCTCAAGCGGGTCTCTATTCGAAAATGACATATCAAGAAAGACTCCAGAGACAAAATCGAACGTGATGGCGCTTTTTTTCTGACTTGGAGCATTGTGATCATTGCGAGCGGTTTGCGTTTAGGTGGAGAATCTACAAGCCGCTGCGGCTAGATGCGTGAAAGAGCTGGGCGGCATCGATTTCGTCATGTAAGTCCATCTTTTTTTTTTTTTTTTTTTTTTTTTTTAGTTTTTTTTTTTAGTTTTTTAGTTTTTCATCCCATGAACCGGGCAGGCGGGCTGTTTCACGGCAGATGTATTGTATTTTTTTCGGAGCTGCGAAAAAGCCGGACCGGAGGACAAACTGGTAGGCTACGTATAGGCTAACACACCAGTGACCACATCCGATAGTGCAGGCGCGGCAGGCAACTTCATCGTCTCCATGGAAGCAATGAGCTCCAATGCCTTCAAAGCCGTCATGGACATTGACGTCCTTGGCACTTTCAACACCATCAAAGCCACGATGCCGCACCTCCTGCGTAGTACCGATGCGCGCATCATCTGCGTGTCCGCCACGTTCCACTACACGGGTATGCCCATGCAGGGCCATGTCGCGGCCGCCAAGGCCTCGGTGGACTCACTCATGGCCTCTGTGGCTCTTGAGTATGGACCCCGCGGTGTGACGAGCAATGTCATCTCGCCGGGAGCCGTGGCTGATACGGAGGGCACGGCGCGGCTGGTTAGCACGGATGACGAGGCTCTGAAGCACTACGCGAGGTCTATTCCTACGGGGCGTCTGGGGACCGTGAGAGACATTGCCGATGCGACTGTGTATCTATTCAGCGGAGCAGGCTCGCACGTCAATGGGCATGTGTTGGTGGTGGATGGGGGTGCTTGGAGGCGGCAGGGCGGCGCGTCGATGGGCGCGACGGAGCTCAAGTATCCGGACTTTTTGCTGCCGGATGGGGAGGAGCCTAAGGTGAAGCTGTAGCGATCCGGTGAGTAGGTGTCTTGGTGGAGTAGTATAGAAGGGACGAGTGAAACTAAATTATGAGAAACACGAGCAAATGTTGTCAGAAAGAGACGACATCAGGCAGTCAAAGAGCTGTAGCCTCGTCACTATTTTTGGGCGTCGTTAATCGCTATCATGTTCCTTGCTATGTATGAAGGCGATGTTTTGTGAGACACTCCACGTCGATCGTCTTGTCTTGCAATCGCAGCGCCATTCATGTACAATACCGTGATACCAGATCCGTCTGCTGTGAAGTCGAATTCGGAATGACGCATGATGGTGATCAAAAGTCCCAAATTTTACAAAAAATGATGAATCACCTAGACAGAACACGTAGTAATAGTACAATATACAATCCCAAACCTGGTGAAAACGAGCAAAGACTGGACATCCAGGTGTACCAAGCAATACCCTCCATAAAGTCAAGTTCCATGTTCGCCAGTACACCATCACTTAGCCACAACCACTTATACATAGTGTACAAGCTTCCATTTCTAATTTCTAGTAGCGCCTAAGACAGCGATGCATATCTCAACCGCATGTCGACCTCATCATTAAATATAATCTAGCCCCCTCCACACCACCCTACTGAGATAGCTAAATGCTAGAGACAGACAAGGAGAAACACATAATGCCGCAGAAAAACAAACAGACCCTATTTGTTGGATTCGCCAAGGGAAAGCAAATGAAAGCAAGCATGCATGCAAAATATCGAACACACGATATGTCAAAACGGTACACACGTTGGTATCTTATGGTCTCTTGTTGTCTTGTCTTCTATCTAAGAGTGAACAGGAAAGGGGCTCGAGGGGACGAGCCCTTTATCCTGTCACGACTGACCAGGGATCGCAGCTCGTCACGTGCGATCCCACCTAACATGAAACGCCGAGGATATTCCGTGTTGTGCGATTCCGACACTATTAATAGAAAGTGCTCTCGGGATATCAGACGTGCAAAGGACCTGCCTTGCGCCAAAACCAAGGAAATATAGTAGAAGAAAAACCGGGCATAAGCAAGATGGATGAACCCTCACCCCAACCATAGATAAATAAAACCTTGGAAGCAACCTTGGAAAAAAAGAAACCGAAAGATACCCTAATAGATACCCTCAAACGAATCCTGAAACCTCTAAAAAGGAAACTTAAAAAGAGAACACCCACCCAAAAGCAGAAAAGCACAAGCGACCAAAAAAAAAAAAAAAGAAAAAGAGACAAGTCTAAACGATGGTCCCGGCACAGCGACACACTCAAAGTGTCATTTCCTCCAAAGGACTCTCATTGCAGCCCCGTAAGCGCAAGCAAATCATTCCGCGCATAAAACGCTCTAATCCGTTTCCCAAAGATCCCTATCAAAGGCATATAGTCAGCACAGAGCTCCCCAAATCAAACGTCATCAATCTTTGTATGTTGTGTCCGACACTGGCAGGAAAGGAAAGAAATAGAGGTAGAGGTAGAAAGTCAGAGCGCAAGGAAGAAAAAAGAAACTCACATAAAGGAATCGTCAGCACACAGATCCCCATCTGTAACGACGCCACAATCATAAAAACTTTCCGAAACCCGCCCCCAATAACCCAGTCATACGCATAAAACGTCAACACACAACTAAACACATTCTTAAAGATAATCATCAACGTGAATCCCTCGACAGTCAAGTCCCGGTACGCATCCACAATATACAACGAACTCGCCACCGTGCCAATCACCATACCCCCTACCTCGAGCGCAAAAAACGTAAGAGGTACCAGGTACGAGTACGCCCCCGAGAGAAGCCGATCCGACGTAATTCCAAAGCCATACAGACCAATCCCAGCCGTGATAAGCATAGGCAGAACAAGCACAAGACGGAATTCCGGCTCGTAGATGCCGTTGTTGCGACGGGTCAATATCCGGGCGGTAGGATCGGCAAGGAGGCCCGAGATGATGAATCCGAGGACAGCGCCTAGAAAGGGCGCCACGTAGGTGAAGCCTGTTTTTTCTTCGCCCCAAAAGAAGGGCGGTCCGATGAAAATGATGGCGACAATGACACCGATGAAGATGGTCCAGCCGATCATGGTGCCTTGGATGAGGCAGCTCCAGATAAAAGCTGGGTTGAGGATGAGGGGAAAGGGGCGCAGGAAGAGGACCCAGTATCGCTCGTGGGTTTTTCTGCCGTCAAAGAGGGACATTGATTCGACAAAGGTCTTGCGGGGGGTGTTCGCGTCGCCAATGGGTTGCATGGCCGACGTTTTAGGGAACAAGACGAATCCAGTTCGGCGGGCAGGGACTCCTTCCGCGGCGGCTTCTGATTCTGCTTCTGCTTCCTTGGTCGTCTTGATCGCCGTGATCGTGGCGGTGCCGTTTACCTCGGGCGACGGAGCTTCTTTCTCCTGGTTCATATTGCCGTCAGTGTTGTATTTCGCGTCTCGACGATAGGCCGTCTCGGGACAAAAGAGAAAGACGGCAGGGAAGACGGCGGCGGAAAAGAAGGCTACGAGGTAAAAACTCCACTGCCAGCCGATTGTGTGCGTGATTTTGCCGACAACAACGGGCGTGAAGAAGGCACCGCCAAAGACGGCCAAGTTGGTAAAGGCCATGCGAATGCCACGCTGGTGGACGCAGTACATATCGCCGACGGCGGCATTAAGCAGGCTCTCAAAGGGCGCTGTGCCGACCCCCTGGAACACACGCGCGGCAATCAGACTGCGGTAGTGGTTCTTTTGAGGCTCGGACTGCAGATACGACAGCTCCGGGTCCTTGCTGTGGTTGAAATTGCCTGCAGCGCCTCCCCATACACTAGACAAGATGACGATGAGGATGCCCAGTAGGAACAGATGGCGCTTGCCCCAGATGCGGCCCGAGGGCACAAAGAAGATGGCGGCACAGCCGGCGCCGAGCAAATAGTAGCCCGTCAGGCCGGCGACATTTTGCAGCTTGGCGGTATACCAGGCTGAGAGAACGAGAGTGTTGGAGGCGAGGATGGCGCCAAGGGCTGTGGCGAGTATGGCGGCGAGGCAGAGGATGAAGGTGATGAGGTCACGCTTCCACAGCGGCCAGTTCAGCGGGTCATTGGGATCATCGGACGGTTGGGGAACCTGGAGGAGGATACATTAATCGCGAACGGCCAAGAGGAAAGGAAAACGGGCCAGATGGAAGCCAGAGGGCGGGTTTAGAGCAAGCATACAAGAATAATGGGCACGCCTCCACTGGTGTCGCATTTTAGGTGCACCTCGCCATCGGCTTCCTGAGGCCGGTTCGGATCGTCAAAGTATTTTGTGGTGCCTGGAGTCCGGGGAACGGTTAGTCAAAGACAAATGCCTCTCCAAGGGCGGAATAGACAACGAGGCGAACGGGCGTACCTGGGACGGGCTCGTGGCCACGAGGCTCGAGGATTCCAAAGCCCATGGTGGTTTGGGGACGTGAGCTGCGTGCGTCGCGAGGAGAGATGACGAATATGCGAAAGGCGAAGACAGGTTGATGTTTCTCAAGCAAATATTACGACCTAGCCGGGCATGATGGCGAGCGGCACGGCGAGGCAGAAGGGAGAGCCGGTCAAGTTGCAGCCGATGGATCGGACGCGGGTGATGCGGATTGACGGGATTGACGGGATTGACGGGATTGACGGGGAGTGAAGTGCCACAAGTTGCAACAGCCACAACAACAGGGGCGAAGTTTCCGCGTGTGCCGGTACTGCCGGCGACGGCCCCCATCAAAGCCCAGACCCCCTGACCAGCATCTGCCGTCTGCACGATCTGTGCTGTGCGCTCCGCCAATGACTGGACTCACCCCGCATCTGTGCGTCCGGCAGTTCGACCGCGACCGACGGGTCACGGCTGTACGAATGTGTAGACACCTGCAGACATCTACATCTGCACAAACATGCGCCGCTCCCCGCAAAACACATACGTATTTCAATTGTACATATTTCATTGTTATGTACATAAGTACTCCGTATCTGCAGCCCACTCTCCCGGTGCTGTGGCGAATCATACACAAAAACATGCACTCAGGTCCCAAGTGCCCCTAGCGCATGGGCCGCAACACCAAAGACGCCACCGGGCGTTACACAACTCATAGGTATGTACACAACAACAACATCAACCGCAAAATACAACCCCAACTCCATTACATGTACTCTTATACACGCCAAAATACGCATACATATGCCCCTACTGTATCCCCTTCAAAGCAGCCTCATTCCACTCCCTCATAAAATCACAAAGCCCCTCCAGCGTCGAACAACACCCCCTATATCCCAACCCTCCCTCCTCCGGCGTCCTCCTCGCCACATCATCTCTCGCCATCTGCGTAGCCGACGAGTCAATCGTCGCCGGCTGACACCAAATCAGCAATTCACCAGGCTCCCTCAACCCCAGCAGCGAACTCAGCCGCGGCCACCGCGCCAGCATCACGCTGTACCACTCCACCACATGAGCAGCCATCCAGATCACCACCGGCGGCGGATAAACAATGATGAGGCGCGTACTGCTCGTCGCCCGCATCAGCGTATACAAATCCTCAAAGCGCAGCATCGACGGGCCATTATCCGTCACGACAAACGGCCGCCCCGCGATACCTTCTGCATGCGGCCCCACGAGTTCCTTCTGGAGAAGCATATGCGCCAGCGACACATTTTGCACATGCACCCAGCTCTGCACCCAAGGCGCCGCAAAGGTAGGAACGCGCTCAGCACGGAGCATGCGTCCGAAAATCGCATCCTGTACGTGCCCATAGATGCCGTTCCCAGGGCGGATACAGCCCGTCCGGAAGCGAGGGCTGTTGGTGGCGCATACGAGCTGCTCGGCCTCGATCTTGCTGCGCGCATAGTTTGATGCGTACTCTGCGTGCTTCATCTGCTGGCGCGGCGAGTGCGTAGCGTCCGTCTCGTCGAGGACCTGGGCCCAGTTCCGCGGCGAGGCGCCCGTCCATGTGTCTGACCAGCCTACGCTACGCGACGCGGCTTGGGAGCTAGATGTGAAGATGAAGATATCTGCGCCGGCGCGCTGCGCGCATGAGAGGGCTGTTGCGGTGCCGAGGACGTTGACGCGCGAACATCGGTGGTATAGTAGCTCGTGTCGCTCGTACGGGCGTATCACCGCCGCGGTGTGGAATACCGTTAGGGGGAGGTGTGCTGTGCTGCTTGGCCAGGGTGCTTCAAAGGCCGCGGTCGTGGATGTCTCGGACGTGACGTCGGCCTGCACGAAGGCTACATCGCCAGCGCGGCCGGACTGTGAGAATTCCTCGCGAATGGGGCGCCGGAGGTCGATGAGGCGGATGGCTTCGACGGGTGTTCCGCCATCGAGGAGGTCGAGGGCGATCTGGCATCCCACGAGGCCTACTATTTGTTAGCGGTCATGGTCCAGTCCAGTGAATCAGGAAACAGTGATGCTGGTGGAACAAGGTAGACAATATGGTGAAGTGGCCAAGAACACACATCAGACCATGACGAAACATGACACACAAGCACCCGAAGTAATAACGTCTTGCATAAAAATCACCAAGACAAACAAAGAATGGGGGAAAGTAGAGGAAGAAGGAGGAAACCGGATTAGAAAACCCATACCAGATCCCCCAACAATAATGTACCGCCTCTCCAAAACCACCGGATGCCTGCTCCGGAAATCCAACCCCTTCTCCTTAACCCGCGCGTATGCCTCCCGCGCGGCCTCCTCAGTCAGCGGCTCCTTGAGGTACGGCAGCACCTCGGGCGGCGTGCGCAGCATGAGTCGATTGAGCCGCACGATGAACAGGACCGCTGCGGCAGCGGCAGCGGCAGCGGCGACAAGCAACGCCGGCAGGGGAAGTGGTAGCATGCCGTCGGTGTAACGCTGTTTGCGTGTGGTGTTGCTATAGGTACTAGTCGAAATCGTAGTTGTAGTTGTAGTCGTAGTTGTAGACTTGTAGTCGCGTCGAGGTCGTGTTTTTAGTTTCGCAGTGGCAACGGGCCGTCGTCACTAATAGTTCAGTAAGAGCATCTCAAACGTATTTGCAAAAAGTGTCTTCAACTGATAACTACCGAGCACGAAGTAGTTCCCCCCTGAATGAGTGCACTTGTCGTCAATTTATCTGCGGCTTACCAACCTATGTATGTACCTACTTCGGAGTCCGTACATAAACCGCCTCCCTCGCTTGGCGGCTCGCGGCTCGCGGCTCGCGCCTTGCCTTATTACGCCCGTCGCCTTCCCTTGCCTTGCGCCTTATTATTAGGTATGTGTACCCCTTTTTTTGCTCGGTATACTCCGCCGTCATACATACCAATATGTAGGTACAGACAGGCAGGCAGTATGTACTTACATGGGCAGCAGATAAGCAGCAGGTAAGGTAAGGTAAGCCGTAAGGCTGAATTCTTACGCCGTTATATTTACAGGTACGCTGCAGAAAGGTTGGCCGAGTTGGCTGCGCCCCTTTTTGTTTTTTGTCATGCGCTCAGCCACGCTATTGGGCTTTCTCAGCCCTAGCGACAAGTTGAGACAACTACTCTGTATACTCCGTACGTGCGAAGTGATTAGGTACCTACGGAGTAGTGATCGGACGATACCTATGTAGGTTTACTCTGACTGCATTGACCCGGGTATGTAGCAACTTACAAGGCGTACCTAACGGGACTGTTGGATTCACAGGGTAGGTGTATACACATCAATATGGGATGCGCGTCATTAAGGGGTTGAGACAACTACCTTCGATTCGTTCTATATACGAATAAAGGTTTCTGGTGTGGTGTCTCTCTAAGAACAGAAGAAGAGGAAAGGGGATCCCAACTCGCATGGCGTTGAGGGCATGCAGAGTCTGCAGACTGTGGGGTGATTGTGCCCCACATGTAAACACGTCGTTGGGTATAGCCGACCGTACCCGATAGTACATGTAGACTAGCGATTCCAACAGGGACGACAAGGTGTCAAAATCTGGAGGACAAAATGCAATGCTTCGGACGACAAGGTGCAATGCTTCGGACGAGCAGTAACATAGGTATGTAGTTGCATTACGAGATCCCGGCGCCAAGACGCCATGATTGACGACGATTGGTTCGGTGGTGCATCACAGGATACCCTTGGCTGAGCATCCACGAATGTAAAGTTGGTAAATGCCGAAGCTGTTTAATTATGCAAGGTCAGTCCGACTCAAAATAGGCATCTGTGTGCCCTGCTTGTTGCTTTATCACGGAGTACTACTACATAGGTAGGTAGTTTCCTACCTCCTGTTGCCTGTTTTTTTTTATTTGAGCTTCATCCTCCTCATCCCGAGCTTACCTGTAATTCTGGTTCATGCTCACTGCTGACTGCGCTTCGGTGCTTCTCACTCCCACTTCTTACTCTCACTCGCACTGCTTTTCTCACAGATTACCTCAACATTCACCCGCATCACCAGTACACTTCCTCCGGTTTCCCACTCCGTTCCCTCGCCTCCGCCAACGAGTCCTGAAAATGAAGCTTCCCACCCGACAAACCATTGTCATTCATCCCACCCACCTCATCAATCTGCGCAATCGTCTCCAACGCCGGCGCAAATAGCCCATCGCACACGTCATCCTGCAGCCTTGCATCCCACGACAACTGCCCACCGAGTGATAGATGCACATTCCCCTCTAGCAGCGCATCCAATGTCGAGCATGATATGTGAGCTTCAAACCACGCCTCCGGATGCGAGCCATTTCGGCTGGCGTCCTTGGGAATCGTCCACCTGCGTCGCTTGTGCTTTGCCTCGCTCGGCCGGAGGGTCTGATATGCGACAATGGAGAGAACACTGCCAGGTGTTTGCGTAGACCGGTATCGACCCGTGTGGCGGATTCGAACAGAGGTGACCGTCCAGTCTTCTTTAGCGTTGATGAGTTCGAAAATATGCTCGCCGTTCGCAGTGGTACTGCCATACTGATTAGCCTTGAAGTGACTTGATACCCGGGGGGGTCATCGTGGCACAAACCTGACGTTGAGCGAATTTGTCACAGCTTGTCCCATGAGTCTGTGCGCTGGAGAGAGGTTGAGATTACTGGAGTGCTGGACAACCATCTTCATGTCCCACGCCTGGTGCACGCAGTGTACGAGAGTGCCGGCTAACTCGGACACTGGACCACGGCAGCTGAACTCAAATGTCTTGGCATCAACCTCGATGCTCAGGTGCTGATCGTCGAGTGTGCAATAAACCTGATAGATGACGTCTCTTTCAGACAGGACCCATGGAGATGTCGGGTAGGTGACCATTATATGCTCATCGGATCGAATCGTGGACAAAGCTGTTGAAAAGCCGATCTGTTCTTGCTCAACGGACTGTAATTCCTGAAGAAGAGCTGCCATGTTTCGGTGCGGTCCGCTTCCGATATCTACGTCTGCGCTAATCAGATCCGTAAGGTAGAACCGCCCGAATTGAAGATGAACGGTCACGAAGCCGGGGCAGCGCGACAAGACAGGCCAAATGGATCGCAGGTGCTGCTCCAGCAGTTTGACGATATGCGGTCTGATTCGACCATCGAACACCTGGGGTCAAATTCTACTTAGCAGTCATGTTCAAAAAAGATAATGGATGCATTTTCTTGCCTTTGCGGGCTTTGGCTCTGATGGCTTCGGTGCCGAGTCTGGCCCCAACAGAGTCAACAAATTCAGGTTGATAGGCGGATCGTCATCCAACAGGGAAAATGAGCCTGGTTGATTGTGTTGCATAAAGTGCGACTGGCTGGCGCTCTCGACCACATTATCCGCGTCAAAGTTGATAAGCTCATCCTCATCAATAAGTATGTGTGAATGAGACTTGGTCGGAAAGTTTCCTCCGGGCTCAGGGTGACTTGCCATCGTAGGTTCAACACAGATGGTATTAGATGAAGTAGAAGCGAAAGAGGGCAATATCTCGAAATTCGAACCATTCTTCAGAGGGCTCTTTGGTGTGTATTTGAGCTGGAGAAACGAAGTAGTAAGCCCCTTACTGGATGTTGCGCCTTCGCCCATGTTCCGTTTACTGGGCTTGTATTGCGTTCGATCCGTAACCCATCGTCCAAGAGAATCCTGAGTGACTGCCCGTACCGATACGGCGCGTCTCAGCCTTTGATGGTCTGTCGGCCGTTGTGGAAACGTGCGACTGTCGAGCCCAATGTGGGACAACCACCTATAACTGAATTGCTCGTTGGATTCCGTGGAGCAAATGACATGCTGTGTCGCGACCGAGTGCAGCTTCTGAAGAGGAATGTATCAGTTCAAATGCCAGTCTCATGGGCCAGGAGAGCGTACGGTGAGATCCAAAAGAGTTTCGAGGATTTCGCGAGCCTTATTCAGAGTTTCTGGACCGCCATCAGTCCCAATGTACAGTATAGTCTCGCGAATATTGCATGAAACTATACAGCTCATCAGAGGACCGAGACGCCCGATTTTCGGATCTTGCGCGTGCGAGCCGTCGAGACGGGCTTGCATGCGCAGCACTTCTGTGAGATCGAATTCCAAGGCCTTGGACTCCGGCGGCCAAACAATTTTGAAGGCGAGGTCCTGCATTGTCAACGGGAATTGCCATGGAACGAAGCTGTCTGCATAGTCGGGCGATGCCAAGAACGCCGACCAAGGAATCCCCAAGGAAGTTGTGCGCACATCGGCAAGCGAGCCAAGGTACTCTCCTGGTTGTTCCAGCGGGACGGTTTTCTGCTCCGTCAAGGCAGCGAGGATCGCCGCCAGCGTATCGGTAACCTCGGCCTGGAAGGCAGGATACGTGATGACCTTGAACCACGGCCCACTCGGTTCATACAGAATCTCGAGTACCTTGAGACCTTCTTCCTTTCAAAAAACAGCTTAGGAGCGAGACTAGATAGACTTGAAGACGTGATCGAGACTTACTTGGAAAAGCGAGCCCTGAAGGTCCTCCATGACGCGATGCACTCCGGAGGGTAGAAGCGGAGGATTACACGCCACATAAAATTCCACAGGCTGAGGATACATGGTGAATGTCTTTAGGGAGGAAACTCAGGTGGAAAAAAGCATCCGTGCTCGGAGTAGGTGAGAGAGGGCAAGCAGCCGACAAGGCCTAATGAGACCGCAGCAAAACGAACAACATAGAACTTCAGAGAACTTCAAAGAAGTCGGGCCAAGGCAAAAAGAATGAACGGCGTCTTAAATTTAAGTCAGACCTCCCAAATTCATCAGAAAAATGAACAAGTATTGTATTGCGGCCGTCACTGGTACCACTGACTGGCCACGTCGTTCGAAACTGATACTCGCCAGTAGGTGTAGACGGAGGCACGTTCCGGGCTATATACTTGTCATCAGTCATTATGCAGAAGACTCAATGAAAGACTGGAAATTTGGGCCTCTATTCATGATGTCGCTTGGGTTCAGTTTCATCAGAGTGCAACACTCACCTGCTCAAGGAGGGGGCAATTCCAAGAGGACTGCCGTCGCAGTGCACACTGGCCCCTTCTGACAACGCTACGCCTCGTCGGTCCGGGACTCAAGGGGCGAGCCAAAGAGACGACACCGAAAAAGGATGGCGAACAAGAGTGATGTGTGTGGGTGTTTTGCTTGTGCCCACGTGGACAGGTAAATGCCAAGCTGGCAGTGCGAGACAGGTGTCTACAGAAGCTCGGTACGGCTGGCAGACAGATGGATGGAATAGGTTTATAGAGGACTGGCCCTAACAGTGACACACAAAACGTAACACAGAATCACAAAAGTAAAACGAAAAGGCCTCCGAACAATGTATCCATCTATCAACAATGGGCGCCTGATTTTCCAATATAGATAGTAAAATAGTTAGTAAGATGGCTACATAGTAGAAAATAGGGGAGGCCAGAGGGACGGAATCCGTATTCCATCCTTGCGCAACGCTCCCCCATCCATCCACCCCTGTCGCACTGTTCTACCTACATATAAAGAAGTGAAGGTAGGCGTCCATGTCGTATGGTTAAGGTGGCCACATACTCGTGCGCTATAACAATGGCCTCCGCCAGAGCGCATCAAGAAAAAGAAGAGAAGGCCCCATAATGACAACCATAAAGCCTCAAAAATATACCCAAGCGCCTCATTATGCCTCTCATCGCCCAGAAAATATTCCCACCCAAGCCCGCCAGGGCGCAGTAGTATCCCAATGCGTCACGCCGGAGATATAGTCATTTATGCTGGTGAAAGAAAGGGCCTCGTGCACCCAAGACCAGATGAAAGAGGATGTGAAACAAAGGAAATGAAAAGGAAATGAAGATAAAGACAAATGGTATAGCAATGACTATTGCGTGACAAGGGTTCGAGTCCATATGGCGGCCCTGGCGGTCGTTTCCAAGTATTGTGAGGCATCGGCGGATTTCGGACGGGAAAGTCTTGACACCGAAACCCTCGTCTAAACGCACTGCTCTGCTCCAGCAGAAGCAGTAAGTGTCAAACCCCAAGAATCGCTCATTCAGCGCCCTTGACATTCTGCTTCACATTCAAAGCCCACTTCAGCTTATGCAAAGTCTCCTTCGCCTCATGCAACTGCCACTCCTGTTCCTCCTGTCTCTGCCTCGCACTCGTCTTAATCTCTCTCAACTCATCCTCCTGCGTCTGTTTATACTCGTTAAATAGCCGCGCAATCTCCTCCTTTTCCCGACGCAGCTCCTTGATATTATTGTCCTGCTGTTCACACAAATCCCTCAACGTCGTGATTTTCTCGTCATCCGATCTGCGCTCCTCAGTAACGATGGTGATTTCGCTTCGCAGCTTCGTAATCGTCCGCTTGACTTCGTCGCCCTGATCTCGCCAGTGCGAAGAGATGGCATTGTATCGGCCTTCCATTAAAAGCGCATAGCTGGTGGCCTCATCTACCTGGACTGTGGTGTTCGTCTTGACACTGTCGAGTTCGTCTTTCCAGCTCCGCTCGCTTTGCTGAGCGGCCTGGGCTTTGCGCTTCTCGAGCTCGATGGCTGAGGTCAGGGTCTCGACCTGGCGCTCTTTCCGGGCGAGGAGGGTCTTGGTGACGCTGGCTTCTAGTAAGCGGCTTTCGTACTCGTTCATCATTCGCTCCATCTTGTCTTCGACTAGCTTGGCGGCTTGTTTTGCCTCTTCGGCTCGTAACCGTTCAATTTGGATGTCTCGCTTGAGAGCGTCGTTGTCGCTCACGAGTCGGTTGATGACGCGGCCCGTCTTTCCTAGGCCGGCTTTTCCAATGGTAGAGTCCCAATGCCCGGTGTCTACATCTTCTGCTGCCACGGACGAGTCGTTGGGAGCGGGAGGGTCTACTGTGCGCACGCCGTTGCCGCTCCATCTACTGGGTGTGTTCGCTTCACTCCCTGTATCCGGTTTCAACCTTGTAGTTGGAGGTGGTTTTTCATTATGTTGGTCTTGTTGTTGCTGCTGTTGTTGTGATTGTTGTTGTAATTGCTCTTGCTGCTCCTGTTGCTGCTCTCTTTCCTGTGGCTGCTCTTGGCCCTCTTGGTCTTCTTCTTTTTGTATTTGTCCAGGTTCTCTCTGGTCTTCTGGTGCTTGCTTCCCGTTCTCTTCTTGCTCTTCCCTCTCTCGTTCCCGTTCTTGCTGTTCCTCTTGTTTCTGCTGCAGCTCCTGCAGTTGATGGCCTTCCATGGCAGAAGCAGCACTCGCCGTAGAATTGACACTGCTAGCCAACACACTGCGCTTGCTGTCGTTACTAGACTCGGAGCCGTCGAAGCTGCGCACGCTCCGGATAGTAGCCGTACTCGCGACAGCGTGCTTTTCCACGTCGTGCAAAGGTGTAGGATGTGAAGCCGTCATGGTACTCATGGTCGTCCTAATGTGCCAGTCGGAAGGCCGGCGTTCTTTCAGAGTCTCTGCCGGCGGTGCATCCACGAAAGCAAGGCGTGGTTTGCCAGCAGGGAGCGACTGCGATGGCCAGTGCCGCGAAACAGGGCAAAAATGCGTCAAGAGAGCCTCTTTGTTTCCATGCAGGGGCCACGCGTGGAGGAAAAGCTCGATACTGAGCGACGTTCGGCCAGGTCGTTCTTTTGTCCTTTTTGATTCTCGTTCCGTCTCGGCTTTTCGTATATTTTGATTATTGTTTTAGTCTTCTCGTTTGTAATCTTGTTTCTTTCTCTCTGTTTTCGTTGCTTATTTTTTTTCAGTTGGGGCTGGGCTGACAAGGTACAGTAGCAAAGAGACGCGCGACTCGCGAGTTGGACGGATTAAGATTCCCCGGGTCCCAGGGAAAGGCTGATGAGCGCGGGTCCAGGCGTGGATCAGGTACCAGAGGAACGCAATGACGACAGCAAAGAATTGGATGATGAGACAAGATTGCAGTGGCGCCGTGGGGTGTCTCGAGAATTGACGGAAGGCAGGAGTCAGGACTGTGATTCTGGGGACGGATGCAGAATAATGTCTCAATGTCGCCAAGCTGAAAGCCAAAGAAGAGTCAAATTACTTAATTCGACGAGGCAATTGAAGAGTAAAACAAAACAAAACAGAAGACTAGTTACAAGATGAAGAGCCGGTTGCGCCGTGACCAAACGTGGCAGCGAGGATGTGGCAGCGTGGTCCCGTTGCTCCGCAGCTCTGTGGCTTCGTGGCTTCGTGGCTTCGTGGCTTCGTGACTCCGCAAGTGGATTCGGACGCAGGCTTTGTGCCTTGACTTGAAGTTGACCTTTGTCTGGTCGGGCCTAGTTAGTGGAGTCTACATACTACTACTGGCTGGTGCCCGCCGTTGCTCGTTGCCATGAATAATGAATACTTTATTACTTTATGTACGGAGTATGTACATGCATGTTCCTCATTCAACGGCGCCCCGTTATGAGATGAGAGACGTACAGAGGAATGCACAGTGCGGCCCGTTTGCGCTTTTATTATTAACCGTCGCCCACCTTTGCGCGGACGCATTGACGTCGTTACATGCATGCATGTCTTGCTTGTCTTGTTTGACGTTGTCTTTTGATGCGTTGTAACTTGTACCTAGGTACTGTTGACGCGTTTTATCGATGCGTCCTTGGTACGGAGTACACTAGGCACGTCTTGTTGATGCCGCTTGTTCAAACTTCATGCCCTCTTGCTTAGCGCTTCCAGCTTGATGCATTTCTTCAATGCACTCGAACTGATACATCCTGTTGTGCGCCCTGTTCGACTTCACCCGCATAGTTAGTTACATTTCATGCCTAATGAAGAGTGGCTTGACATGTATGTATGTTCAAACCTAGCACGGCGTGATTACGGCACAGCCTGATCGGCGACTGGCAGGTCACAGGTGAGCTACATACGTGAACTGAACAAGTTTCACCCACTAAAGCGAGTCGCACCGATCCTCTTCAGAAGGTACCTACCTACTATGTACGTATGTATGTACTCTCAGACTCTCAGACTCTGTACAGAAAAAAAAACGCAAATCGCCAACCGTTGGAATGGTTTGGCCCACTTGGTCCACCACACGCAATACATACATAACTTCACTTACATATACTTACTTAGGCCGTTTTTCATGCTATAGATGTGCATATGGGTACAATCTGCAGTTCTGACCGGATGATCAAATGATGTACGTGGATGCACATGTATTGACGCAACGTTGACCACAGGGAGTGAGGAGGTCTGCCGTTTGCGGACTCCCACTATACGTATGTACAATCCCGTGTCCAATACGGTGCCAGATATACTTGTCAAGATTGAATAGAGGCAGCATGATCAGCGACTCAAAGAGGTCTCAAGCTCCTCCAGTCATCGACGCCTCACTTTCACCGTCGTTCACGCCTACGTAGCCTTCACCTTCACCTTCGCAGTACCACAACTGACCCCATCGCGTACACCCCCCGAAAAGGGCTCTCCCGGTCCATATTCTTGCTGCCTTTCAAAGACAACCGCCGTCTCCTCTGTTTTTCCACATTGAACGCCTTTGACTGTATGCTTTTAGATAAAAATCCTCGTACATAATATGTGTACACATACACAAAGCCCCCCGTCATGAAGATGGATATAGAACAATTTGTTATCATCAACATGTAACAAAAAATGTAAGAGCCCCTTTCCTACTGGCTATCTCTCGCCCATTGTCTGATCGCCCATGAGATTCCCTTTCAGACTCACATGCATAGCCCAGCCCAGCTCAGCCCTCGGTCATGTCGCAATCGCGGTTCCTGTCGCTGCTGCCTCAAGGGCCTGTGCCTCGTTACTGGCGTTTGCTTCCGCGGCTTCTATAAACGCTGGTCTGTATTTGGAGAGATATTTACTTGCCATGGGTCTAGCGTCGTCAACTAGAACAAGATGTTAGTTATCATTCTATGCCATTCACAACATTGCAACAGCTGCAAAGGTGAACCGGAAAAGAAAGCAAAACTAAACGAAACGCAAAAGAAACAACGGCAGAAAAACTTACATTCTGTCCAAATATCCTGCACCGTATCCAGTGCCATCTCCTTCACAGGCGGCTTCATTATAGCCAAATATAACAAACTCGTCAACGCCAACTGCGTCACACTCGGATCGCGACACATATCCTTGACCCGCGAAAGCATCGACCGATTCAGATCCGGAATCTCGCTAAGAAACCGCGTCAACACCTTGTCCTGCGGGTGCAAATACGGGAGAAACCCATCAATGAGCCGCAGGGCCATCTTTTCGTAGTTGGAGTTATGCCGGTATGAGTTGCCGTTGCCGTCGTGGCTCATCCGGGCTTGGATCTTGTCGTTGTACCACTCTTCACAAAGCCACGAGACGGCCACGTCGATGTGTTTGCGGAAATCTTCCATGATGTAATTGTATAGCACGTCTCGTATGTCCTCGCTGAGAGAGCGCTCGCCGAGGGACGATGATGATGACTCTGGTTCGTCTTTTTCGTCGTCCTCCTCTTTCTCCCCCTTGACCATGTCTTTGCCCTCGAGGCCAGTGGTGGACCGTGTGGCAAGCCGAGTGAGAATGGTCATCCATGCGGCTCTGGTTCCTGAGCTGGCGGCTAGTCGCACAAAGCCAGCAGCCCTGTACTTCTTCGCCGTGGGTTCTTCTAGCGACTTCATCATCTCCACCACCTTGGTCACCGTCCCGTTTCCGGCGGTTAGTGCCGTTTGGAGGGTGAGCTGAGGTGGCTGTGGGAGACTAAACGACGTAAGCGCGAGCGTGGTGTCCAACGTGGGCAGTGCTGGAACAGCTACCGAGGATCCGTCCAGCTTGTTGAGGAGCTGTTCTGTATCTTCGGCCTGGTAAAAGTCTGGTTCGTAATCGTCGTCGTCATCATCATTGTCGTCTACGCCGAGCAGCGCCGTGTTGGGATTTATTTCAGGGGGAGGGGCGTTGGCCACGGCCGTGAGTCGATCGCGCACTCCATCAACTGCTTTTGCGAGCAGTTGTGAATCTACCCGTACCAGCGACGTCACTGCGATCTTGGACGTCATAGCGACTGGGACATTGGAGAGGTCAAAGGACTTCAAGCCAGGGTATGAGACGAGTGTGAATATATCAGCCAGACTATGGGGTCCTGGGCCCAGCGGAGGAATTTTAGGCACGTGGGTTTCGACGACTTTTTGTCGCTTGGCATCGTGACCATCATGCTGGTGTGCCTCCGCTTGTCGATTCCGCCCGGATTCATCCAACATCTCCGTCACGGTCCGCATCTGGCGCTCGATATGCTGATGTATCCGTGGGACTTTGGGATCGTGAGGATCTCGCTTTGCGAGTTGAATCAACAATATCCGCGCCGTCTTTTCCATGGACTTGATCATGACCCTGGTCCTCGGTGTCAAAGGCGAGTTGGCCAGCTGAAGGGGGTTGAAGTTGAGCAGGGCGTTGAAGATTCGGCTTGTTGTTGCCAGCCGCGTTCGGGACAGAATCGACAAGCAATTCAGTGTTGCATCCACGAGAAGGGCGTCACTACGATTGTAAGCTATGTCTTTGATACAGGGAGGGCGAGAGAAAAGGGGATAAGACATGAATGACATGGGACAAAGTTGAAATTGTCTCGGCCAGTCTACTCGTACCTGCTTTCTTGCAACACGTTGAGCATGCGATCCAGGAGACCTGATGCTTCAGCCTCAAGACTCCCAGGATCGAGTGACTGGTGGTTAGGCGGAACCCAGTCTAGTGAAACATCTAGAGTTCCACCATACTGCGACAAAAGTTAGATGGGCTTCTCCGATATCATAATGGTAGCTTGTGGATTCACGTACTCTGTATTCTCCTGCCGTACAAGCCGTCTGCGCCAAGACAACCCGCTGAGCGAACTTGATGCAACAAATCTTCACTGACGGAATAGCACGGTCCCATAACCGCAAAATGGTCTGTTTGATGCTCAATACTTTGTCCCAGGTGACTGTGTCATACGCGTTGTTTATTCTGCCCCAGAACCAGACATATTAGTCATTGCTTTGCGCCAATGTTGCCCTCCAGCTTGTATGATGCACCAAAGGACCTTTCCCAAACAACACGAAAACTTACATCCACCTCATGGCAAGCGGATAGATACTCGCCGCCGTCAGTATCACACTGCGCAGAACCTGCGGATCCTCCCTCTCATTTAGAAGCGACTCCAAGGTCGCAAGTACATATAACTGCATCGTCTCCTTCTCGCGAATGGGCAAAGCAGGCGTCGAGAAGGCCTCGGCCAAGAATTCAGCTCCCCATCGTCGCAACTCGACCGGCGCGTTTGGTCCTATGATGGGTAGAAGCCCCCTGACCACGCTTTGGTAGTAGTTCACGTCGCCCAGGACGAGTTTCCGCGCATCGTTGAGCTGCCGGATTTGGTCCGGAACCGAAAGCGTGGAGGTCATGTTGGCTTCTTCGGCAGTTTCTGTGAAATAGAGAGAGTTGGGAGAGACTTTCGCCTCGAGTTTCTTGTCTCGTGGTGATCCCTGCTGGAAGAGGATAAGGTGCCCACCCGATAAAGTGACCCGATGCGTGTCTCTTCAATCCAAGCTTCCCCGATATGTGGATATGTTCGACCAACGACCTCTGCAAAACAAGGGCTACTCATAGCCCGAGCTCGCAACTGTGTCTATATGCAGGTAACTGGATCGATCGATCGCGCGCGACGAGGCTTTGAGCGGCCAAATCAGGTTGTAGGTTGTCATGCAGCACCGAGTCCCATGCTCTGCAACCGTCCGCGTTCGCAGTTTGCTTGTTGACCGATCGAGTGGGCGTGGGTAGCTCGCGGGAGAGACGGTTTCGAGTGCGATTTGCCACGGTTATTCACGTCGCGAAGGCGAAGAAGATCAATGGCCGTCGTCTGTAGCGTCGTCGTCGTCGTCGTCGTCGTTGAATGTGTATGCCTCCAGCTGGATCGTCACAAGGAGCCCATGGTCCGAGATTGCTATCCAACCCAAGCTTTTGATGGAAGAAGACGCGCTTGGTGTGGCCCACCCCTGTTCCCTGTACATCCAACCAGGATAAGGCGGCGTTAGCTTCGAACGGCCCATTCAACGCCGACTTGCTGCAGATGTACGGAAGTACTCTGTACTGAGTACATACGTCAACCGCGCTATTACCCGACAATGATCCGCTTTTTGCTAACCGCCCAGGGCGATCCCGCTCATGCGAGGCGAGGCGACAACTTCTTGGACTTGAGCAAGGCTTTCTATTTCTTCGACTGCGCCTTGTCACTTGACCAGACAAACCAAAGGACTAACTGCCGTTGTCGCATTCACCTGTTTGATACCCCCGAGTGTCTCAGACGAGCCACGAGCGGCAGAAAAACGAAGATGACCAAGTGCGCTACTTCCCAAATCCCATCTACATATAGCCTATCTAGGCGCCTTGTCTACTCCGTAAATGAGCCGTTTGTCACTGACGCAGTATCCGCCCGAGCAGCACAGAACACTCATACTACGACCGCCGATACCGTCAAGGCCCAGCGCTCGTTCGCGCCCGACGACCCTATGTGTTCAAGACAGCTGCGATGGGCGTCGCCCTCGCAGGCCTCTCGTTTTCGATCTGTAAGCGGCCTCTGTTTTTGCGCCCATGCGCATACATGATGGATCAGCCAGCATGATGGGATGTTTTGAGGTCTAACTTGCAATGATGTTCTAGATTGGTATACATTGAACGCGATTGGGCAAGATAGCTTCGATGATGTCAAGGTTCCTGATGAGCCGCGGAAGCCCATTGAGAACAAGAAATGAGACACCACGGTGGTGAACGTATCCGATTCTTAATGACTACACCAAAGACGACGACGATGGCGATTACTACTACGACATTGGCGGAGTTCTTTTTATAGACTTGGCAGCGATGACGTGAAGTCGACATTGAGGCGGCTCTCTACGGAGTATGGGTGAAGTGATCATCTCCACTTATCAGTGACGAAGACTGAACAGTGGTTCGGAGTTCCATGGTTGATCTGCGAGAGACGCTACGGGGCACCTTCGTGCTTGCTGCGTCTTATGCGCATGTACATACCAGCCGTCTTGATAGTAGATCTTTTATTCATGTACCAATAGCGTGATTTGGTTCTGGGATTGTGTCATCTATGTACATCGCTGGACCTTGAATACTAGGCAATCCATATATATACATTTAGTCTTGCCCTAGCCAACAATCTCGTCGCTGTTATATTGCACAGCTTTCTCCGCTTCCCATGCGTTGCGCCACGCCCCTTGCTGTCCCTATAACTCCATCGAACAAGAAAGAGAAATCGTGATACATAATACAAATCTGGCAGTTCTGAATGCGAAGAGGTTCTTCGGGGTATCATGCGTATCCTTTTCCACCTGGATATTAAAATAGAAGAAGCCTGCGTTCAAAATATTACAGTCTACGCAATGCTTCGTTTCGTTGGCACAGGTGACTTGCGCTTAACAGCTCACGGGGCCGCAGGTTTCGGTGCCTTGCCCATATTCGAGACACTGGAACCTGGCATTGTTTGCTGTTCAGGGGGACTGAGGTTTGTTCTTGGCAACTCCGCAGATCCAGACCCAAAAGACGCGCCGGGTATTGCACCCATAGGCTTGGTAACAGGTATTTGACTGTCAACAATGGGATGCAAGGGGGCTGGTGGATGCGTCGGGGCTGGTATCGACGCAGCTGCGTTTGGGCGACCCGCATGCATCATGGGATTCGATGATTGCTGTTGTTGCTGCTGCTGCAATTTATGTGAGGAGTGATGGGGGTTAGCCCAGGGTGTGTCTTTGATGAATTGTTCCCCAGCTGGGCCGAGCCGAGTAAAAGTAGGGTTCGGATAGTCGTCCCGGGCCGGGAGTGCAGTCTTTTGACGACCGCGACGGACTGCCTTTTGGGAGGAAAGAAACGAAAAGAGTCAGCCGATGCTTCAGATTGCACACAGACACTAATTACATGATAATCCTACCTCGATAGCACTGAAATCAGCATCAACTTCCGATGACGACGCCCCCTTTAGATCTGGAACAGCCGGGAAGCCTTCATATTTGGCCAGCCCGGCCAGTGTTGAGACTTCGGTGTTGTATGCAATCGCATTGCGCACCCTTTGTCCTTGATCCTTTGGAAACAGAATCCCAAAGTCTGGAACGCTATGTGCGCTCCGCCTGGCGTTTTGTACCGCGTACCACTGCCGATTGAGAGACTCCAGGGCTACTTCTCGACGCTCACGCACTGCCTGGAAGAATTGGCTCCATATTTGGGCACGTATAGCCACAGCGCGACGTTCGTGGGCTTCGAGTCGCAAAGCGAGTTCCGCATCAGCTTCTTGAATTCTTTTCTCTAGTCGCTCGTCTAGACACTGCTTCATGTTGAGGTATTCCGGGTGTGTCGGCTCGTCGGCTAGTAGCGACTGCTCCTCTTCTTCAAGCCTTTGTAATCTATCTTTGTATAGTCTGAAGGGGCAAGTTAGAATATCTGCGCTGCGTAATGCAAGAGAAAGAGGATAGGTACCTGTCTCTGAAAATTCCAAACATCTCCTCTATGTTGCTCCAGTCTTTGAAAGCGGCGGTTTTTCTCTCCGCTTTTTGATGCGATTCAAATCAGCAATTTGGTCAAGCAGTGAACAGAGGTTTGGGGGATAGGTTGCCTTGCGTGGCGGTAGCTTGATCATACCTTCTTCAATGCTCTTGGCTATAGCGTCGTGTTCGTCCGCGTCAAGATCAATCTCTTCGTGCTGTTGTTCTAGCTCTTCGTCGTCCGCCGTGTCCATCGGTTCGCCAATATCGTCTTGACGAGGAGTCTCGCTTGGTGATGTATCGTCAGAATCAGCGTTCCTTTTCGATACATTCCGAGCCAGCGGCTTGGCAATAGCTTTCCCTTCGTCTGGGATTTCGCTGTGCGCAACGTCGTCTTGTATTATCGCTGCTGGGGCGTCATTATCTTCGGCAGCAGACTGAGAAGCATTCGGCAGGACGTCTGTGGCTGTGTATTGGTCATGTGTGAGCGTTGGGGCGATCATGACAGGTTCCGTCGCTCCAATAGAAGGCAATTTCTTACGCAGTGGCTCCTCTCCTTCAGATTGATCTGCCATGGGAGAGCGCTTCCTCTTGCGTTCAAACACGTCTCGCTTACCCTTGTCATCATCGCTCTTGTCATTCCTCGCCGTACGCTTCGTAGGGGCATCGTCTGCAGCCGAGGCATCCTCGTCAGACACGTCCATGTTGTCGCCACCTTGGGGCTGATCGTCCAGAGCTCGGGATGCACTACGCAGCTTGCTTGGTGTGTGCTCGAATATTCGGCCGTCACTGTATTGATCGAAGACTACGACCCGCTGTCGTTGGCTCTTGGGAGTATCGTAAAGTCTTTCCGTCTCGGCCTCCGTGTCGTTAGCTTCGGAATTGTCGTCGGAGCCAGCTTCAGAAAGAACGCTGTCTGAGTCTGAACGATTGTGATTGTCATCATGGTCGTGTGCCGGCTCATCGCCACCGGCGCTAGAACTATCGCCGTCGTCGTGGGTTTGAGGGTCGATCTGCATGTGCCGTAGATCATCTTCGTTGGCGTCGCGATCGTCGACCTCACTGAGGGGGCTTGACGCATTGTCGTCCTCAACATCTACTTCACCAGCACCCGAGGGTGACAAGGTGCGACGCGGAGAGACGGCGACAGCCGCCATGGCGTTCTGGCCGAGGCAAGGCGCGGTCGATGGCGGCAGCGGATTTAGATTCTGCAGGCTTGAAGGTCAGAACCAGCAGCTCTGCCTTGCTGGCAGACAATCTGTCCTTGACGAAAAGATTGAGATTTTGCAATGTCTGGCAAGCTTCGGGAGGCGGCGGCGACTTTGGAGCCCGAATGCTGGCGGAAGATGCAGCGTCGGAGGTGGCCGCAAATATGAAGTTGACGGACCCAAGGGCATACAGAGGTGGAAATGGCAGATGCAACGTGGGAGGAAGGCGGTGATGCACAGTAGAAAGTGGCTGCCAGGAGGACGAAGTGTTGACGAGATGTGTGGATGTGGAAGAGCAGAGACAGTGAGGTGAGGTAGGTCGAGGTAGAGGTCGGAGTGGAAGAGGAGGCGGCGAGAGAGCTTGCACCACTTCGCAGCCGCCGGCGTCTGACTGAGAATTCCCGTCTCCGTCGTCGCTGCAACGCGACGCGGTGCAATGTACTCCACAGTGCAAGGGCTGCGGGCGAGGTACCTGCGACATGGTTAGCCAACCTCTGACGAGCAGCACTGTCCCCCCCATTCGTCGCATTGACAAGACCAGGCGGTGATTCCTGGCAAAAACCATCACATGCAGTTGGCCGCAAAGCCGCCAGTGACGCATGTTTTGGCGCGAGGCTCTGGCGGTGTCTTGTTCCAATTGGCTACATTCTGATTATCAAACGGGGAAATCTAAGTGGGGCATCTCCAGCTAACTTCTCGGGTTTGGACTTTTTTTTCTTCAGTTTTCCGTGGTTTGGTTAGCAGATGCATTGCAACTCGCGCTTCACATTTGGCGCAACAACCAAAGATCGCACTCCCTCAATATGGCCAAAAAGTACGTGATTGGCAACACTGCCTTGCTCATCATGAATCCAATTAGTCTCGTCATGCTGCTTCACCATCAAACTTACTGACAGCATCCCAGGCAGACCAAGCTGGTAGCCTCCTCCAAGGCGATTGACCCCACCCTCGATGCTCTATTTGCCAGCAGCGTGAGTTGAATTTGAACCCATCGACGAGACATACAAGCATAATATAACTAATGCTTGCGCACCACAGTCGGGTCCGGTACACGCGCCTGCTAAGTCTCGCTATACTGCTTTAACAGAAAAGAAGGATCGTGATGAGTCCCAGTCCGTGAAAAAATCAAGCGCCGATAAAGGCGAGGCGAGCGAGGAAAAGGACGACGAAGAGCTTTCCGAAATCAGCGAGGAGCTAAATTTTGAAGATGACGAAGACGAGGATGAGGAGAATGCCTCAAACGGCGACGACGAAAGCCAAGGAGACGACGAACAAGTCGAGAAACTCGGCGACATCTCCATGGCCGACGTGGACCAGCCAGATACTGAGATCGCCGAGGAGAAAGAACCGCGAAGGGAGAGGAAGCGCAAGAGGAAAGACGATAATGAGGATCTGGAAGCCAAGTACTTGGCCGAGTTGACGAAAGATGACCCCAAGGAACCCCGTGGCAAGCGGCAAAAGGCAGAGACAGAGACAAAAGCAGACGCAGACGCAGATGCAGACGAGGCCGAAGAAGAACAAGGCGACGACGCTCAGCCAACGCACGAAAGCCTAAGCAAAGAGTCCAAGGACGGCGATCTGGACATTGAAAAGGCCAACCGCACCGTCTTCCTCTCCAACGTGTCCATCGATACCATCTCCTCGAAATCCGCCAAAAAGACCCTCATCACCCATCTCTCCTCCGCACTGGACCCCAACGACACGCCAGCCCAAAAACTCGAATCTATACGCTTCCGATCCGTCGCCTTCTCTACGGGTGCCATGCCCAAGCGGGCCGCCTACATCACCAAGTCCCTCATGGGCGCCACGACGAAATCTGCTAATGCCTACGTCGTGTTTTCCACCCCAGCCGCCGCCAGGCTAGTGGCCGCGAAGATGAACGGGACCGTCGTCCTCGGCCGCCACATCCGCGTAGATAGCGTAGCACATCCCAGCCCCACGGATCATCGTCGCTGTGTCTTTGTCGGAAACCTGGGCTTCGTGGACGACGAAACCGTCATCAACACCAACGCAGACGGCGAAACCGTCGAGAAGAAGCGCACCAAAGTCCCCGCCGATGCAGAAGAGGGTCTCTGGCAAACTTTCAGCAAAGCAGGCAAAGTCGAAAACGTGCGTGTTGTGCGCGATCCCAAAACCAGAGTAGGCAAAGGCTTTGCCTATGTCCAATTCTATGTAAGTTCTTCACAGCCGCAATCATCTCTCCCCCGCCTCCTTGATTCTTTTTCTCGAAAGACAGTAGAATAGAGGCACTTGTGCTCACTCTCAATCAGGACACCAACGACGTCGAAGCCGCCCTCCTCCTCAACGGCAAGAAATTTCCCCCTCTCCTCCCTCGTATCCTCCGCGTCGTCCGCGCCAAAGACCCCCGCAAAACGGCCCTCGCCCAAGAACGGAACCGTTCCAAAGCCCAAGCCGCAGACCGCCAAGCCCACAACACAAAATACACTCCCAAGAAGACTCCCGAGGAACAAGCCGCCGCCGGACGCGCAAAGAAACTCCTCGGCCGCGCGGGGGGTTTCCACCACGGCAAAAATGGCGCCAATGATAGGGGGCCTGCCTCCTCGGCTAATGTTGTGAACGTGGCTAATCGCGATGGAGCCCAGCCTGTGGTCTTTGAGGGCAACAGGGCGTCTATGAATGATGGGCGTCCGCGGGATCTCAAGATGCGCAAGGGGAAGGGGAAGGGGAAGGGCCGGCCTAAGGCGAAGCCGCAGAATAGGAGTGCGAGACGGGGCGCGGATTGGAAGAAGAAGTCGTGAGGATATACGCACTATGGCGTGTCTGTATAAGTACAGAGATTTCGATTTGAAACCATGGGTAAAAGAAGGCTACTGCTATTTTCCATTTGGGCGTTAATCAACGGCTTTCCTGTGCGGTAAAAACTGTCAACAATCGTAGTATGATGGGCGGGGATAGATATGAGCTATGGAGGGAAATGCACCGGTACTTTCTGATCCCTATTCTACCGTGTTTGAGGGGTTTAACTAGTCAACTTCTCAACTCTTCCAAGTTCTTGGGAGAGCTCTAATAAGGGATTAGACTAGACGAAGGCTGTAGCCCTTGTCTCCTCAAGTTTGCACTTTCAGACGCAGCATGTGCACTGCACACCATGCTACACATCTCATCATCCATACTGTGCATACTGTGCATACTGCATGCCGTCGTACAGAGGTCTTTGAAGAAGAAGAAGAAGAAGAAGAAGAAGAAGAAGAAGAAGAAGAAGAAGAAGAAGAAGAAGAAGAAGAAGAAGAAGAAGGGGGTTTGCCTAGAGTTATGTACTAAGTATGTAGTATAAACGGCACTTTTGGTAACAAACATGTTGAGCATTACAGCTCCCATTCCATTGGACCAATTCCCACCCCAGTATCCCCCCTGCCTTTCTATCTGTTTTCTGTAATCTTATCAAGATTCCCTGCCAGCTGTATGTAATATATTTTCCAATTCTTCACACAAAACATGCCCCCCACACCCCGTGGGCGAAATTACAACCTACTTTTACAGATCATCCCCTCCACGAGACCACTGACCAAAAACATGACTGAGATGCACAGACTTTGGCAGCAACATCGTGGCTTTCAAGGTGCGCCTCCAGTCCCTTAGTACTCCATCTCCTCCTCTCCCTCCACACCATCAGCCGCAACCTCCTCATAGTCCCTCTCCAGCGCAGCGAGATCCTCACGAGCCTCCGTGAATTCACCCTCCTCCATACCCTCTCCAACATACCAGTGCACGAAAGCGCGCTTGCTGTGCATGAGGTCGAACTTGTGGTCAAGACGGGACCAAGCTTCCGCAATCGCCGTGGTGTTCGACAACATGGAGACGGATCGCTCGACGGAGGCAAGAGCGCCTTCTTCGGCGGCACCGGGCACGGCAACGGGCTTCTGGTAGTTGATGCCGAGCTTGAACCCAGTGGGGCACCACTCCACCAGGTTGAAGGAGGCCTTGGCCTTGATTTGGGCAATGGCGGAGTTGCAGTCGCGGGGAACCACGTCGCCGCGGTACAAGAGCGCGACGGCCATGTATTTGCCGTTGCGAGGATCACAAACCACCATCTGGTTGTTTGGTTCAAAGCCTAGGTCCAGCCGTGTTAGATTGAACCTCCGACTTCAAGACAGAACGGGGGAGGGTAGGGTGATGGAACGCCAGTCAGGCTTGGCACTTACACTGCATGGTGAGTTCCGACACCTTGAAACTCTCGTGTTTGCTCTTGGTAGCTGATACGACAGGCGCGTAGCTAATCAGAGGGTAGTGAATACGGGGATAAGGCACCAAGTTGGTTTGGAACTCGTTCAGATCGACATTGAGAGCACCGTCGAACCGCAGAGACGAAGTGATGGAGCTCACAACCTGAGCAATCAGACGGTTAAGGTGATCGTGTGAGGGGCGCGAAATGTCAAGGTTGCGGCGACAAATGTCATAGACCGCCTCATTGTCGACAAGGAAAGTACAGTCCGAGTTCTCAATAGTGCTGTGAGTGGACAGAACAGCGTTGTAAGGTTCAACGACAGCACTGTTGGTTCGCGGTGAAGGGTACACGGCAAACTCGAGCTTGGTTTTCTTGCCATACTCGGTGGCCAGACGCTCCAGCATCAGGGCACCGAATCCAGAGCCAGTACCGCCACCGAAGGAGTGGAAGACGAGGAAACCTTGCAGGGCATTGCAGTTGTCTGGTGGGCGTGCTCGGTCAGTTTGACGCATTCAAATAGGAAATCACCCGAGGACCTCCACTCACCAGTGACACGGCGAACGCGTTCCATGACATTGTCTATCATCTCCTTTCCAACCGTGTAATGACCACGAGCATAGTTGTTCGCCGCATCCTCCTTGCCACTCATCAACATCTCGGGGTGGAAGAGGTTGCGGTAGTCACCAGTCCTGATCTCGTCCACGGGAGAACAGTCAAGATCCATAAAGATGGCACGAGGGACATGCTTTCCGCTGCTGGTCTCGGTAAAGAAGGTTTCGAAGGAGCCTGGGTCGCCAATGTCCTTCGCATTGGGGTCGGGTCGGCCATCCTTGCCCAAGCCATGCTCCAGAAGGTAACTGTAGTTGAAGCGGCCAATATTAGCGTTCTGTCGCACACAGCGCGGGCAGAGAATAGGTCGAGGACAAGCACGGCTATAGAGTCGCATCGGCTGACTTACAGTTCCCAGGCAGCGTTGCCAAGCTGAACACCAGCCTGGCCCAGGTGGACGTGAAGAATCTAAGCTCACGGTCCAGCATTAGCATGTGCCATAATGGAAGAGCTCCCATGGGCAAAGAGCCGAAGGCCGGAGTCGGGTGAGACATTGAGTTTGACTAGCCTGTCGGACAGGTGTATGTATGTATATGAGCAAAACGGAAAAGAATTCGAGTGCCTACCTCGCCCTTCATTGCTGAAGATACAGTCGGACCGGTCGAAGAAAGGAGAGAACTGATTGAAGAGGCGCGCAGCGCAGATGCGAGTTTGAAAGAAACACCGGATGTGTTGGCGATGGGTTACAACTTACAACTTATTACCAGTGGTCATTGGCCAATGGTGCCACGACTCACGAGATAAGCTGTGGGCACTGGCCAGAGTCGTCCAACGAGAGACGGCGCCACAGGGGAAAAAGGTGGAACGACGAGGTGGACCGTGGGACAAGACACAATGCCTGGTACCTAACTAGTGCCTGCACAAGGCGCGCAGGTGCCACCAGCTGCCAGGTTACCTAGACCTTTCCCACCCCCACGAGAGACAATGGCATTGAGGACTAACAAAGCGGCGAGACAAAGGGGCAATACAATTCTTCTTTGCCTGGTGAATTCCGATGTCGTGGAAGACTCGTGGAGCATCCTGCAAAACACCAAATTTATAAAGCGCATACACAGTCAGTTGAAACACGACGTGGTACGACTTTTTTCAGTGTAACTATGTACAACTATTGGCACCAAGACAAAGTATCTCGACCGATGCTACCCGTGATCCATATTCAACCGTACACCAAACGCCCTAGTAGGTATCGTGAACAATAAAGTAAAGCCCGTACAATCGCCCAAGAACCGATTTCATGTCATCATAATCACCAGCATCATAAGCATCGTCAGCTGCCCGTTCGAGGCCCGTTTCGTCTAATATCCAAGCTCTCAAGCTCATCAAGCCGTTGTTGTATCATTGCCTTTTGCTCATTGAGCGCTCGTATCTCGCCTTCTGTCGGTCTGATACTATCGCCAGGTCGATTGCCCACAGACCCTCTTGACCGCGGGTCGTAGGCCGGTGGTGGCGGATCGTGCTGCTCATGGGCAAGATAGGGGCCTGCATTGGCGACCGACATGCCCACAGTGTTGATGTACGGTCCATTGTCTGGAGAGTTGCGACGATGTATTGACTTCAAATCTCGAATGAGTCTTTCCTTGGTAAGCCCTTCTCTAAAGCGTCGCCGTCTGGCGAGTACGTAGTAGATCAAGGCCATGCAAAGCAAAATAAAGCATCCGACGCCTACGGCAATGCCAATGCGGGTTCCTAGTGATAATGACCAGCCAGAATTCACGGTGTCTGTTTGAATTCCTAAGCGCTTCTTGTCGTCCTCATTGAAAAGCACTTGGATGGTGCTGACCGCGAGCATGGCGCTGTACAACGTCGTGGTGGACGCTGTCAGCACTTTATAGGTGCCAGCCGTGGTGTTGTATGTGATGGGGACAGCAAGAGCTGTGGCAACGGAGCGCCTGCAAACTGAGCCGCTGTATGTGTATCCACTGAGACACAGTGTTAGAGGATGGAAATGTTTGGAGAATATTAGTCAGTCGTTAGTGACGACAGTGATGAACGTACTATGAGCAACAAACAGCTGTCGTGGTTGCTGGGGTATTGTCATCCGCAAGCAAGGATGCCGTCGTCCAACCGCCCGGGCATATGCCTGGACTGAACACACCAGTACGGCCAAATGCGAACATGCCATTCGGGTAGCAAGACAAAGTTTGGTCTCCCGGCATAGGCTCAAGGTCTAAAAATGCAACAGCACCTGGCGTAGCCGTGTCAGAGGGATGATCGACGACGTAGGTCCAAGTACAGCTGAGGGGGTTGGTCCATGGTGTCGTCAATGGTGGAAGTGGTGCAGTCGTTGTGGTAGCGAGGGAACTGGATGGATTGGCAACGGGCGCAGGGGTCGCAGAAGCCACAGGCGGAGAAGCGATTGGACTCGGCGCCGGCACTGGAGATGCCATTTTGAGAAGCCTGCGCCAAAAAGTTTTTGGTGTCGCAACCAACCCCGGCCGAAAGTCGCTCTGCTGAACTAGTCGTAGCTAATAAAGAAGAGAGTTCACAGGTTGCTGGATCGTCAAGATGATCGTCAAGAAATTTGGATGCCCTGCAGCTCAAGGTGATCTAATCAGATGATAGAGGCGGGAAATTCCGGGAGACAGGCCAAGACGCCTCGCCTCGCCTTTTGGGAACCTTCACAACTTTCGAACCCTGCACCGAAGACCCGTGGTGGTGAAGACGTTTTCACTACTGTTTACTTGTCATGTACCGCGCCACTCTGGGCCAAGTTCCGCTCTGAAGATCAGTGAACTTCGGCAGTGGACACAGAACGCGATGAGCGGGAGTTGTGATGGATGCCCGGGGCGACGCCTGGGTTGTGCCTGGATTGGAGTCCCGAGATGGCTGCCCGGATCTGAGATGGCACGGGTAGGTCGTGCAGCGCAGCAGGCCACGGAGGATGCGAGAGGGCGAGGAATGATGAAACAGAACGAGTCAACGATACATTCAAAGATTCGGCGTTGCCTCTACATTAATATGAAGAGCGCCCGCCTAAGGGAGCGGACCAATTTCATCCCAGACATGGACGGGGAGTAGCAATTCGGAGGGGGCTCGCGTTGGAGCTCAAGGCTTGGCGGCATTTCATAGCAGCAAAGCAGCAAAGGAGTGGGCGATGCCGAGACTTTGCCAAGCCCCAGGCAGGAGTGCGCAGTGCGAGCCCGCCTCGCCAGCTGGCCGCTCATGTGCTCCATGTGCTCACCCAGTGCTCAGCCAAGACCTCTGCCAACCCGCGTTTGGCTCGCCGTTGTCCGCGCGTTCCAGGCGACGCGTTCCCAGGGAGGGCGAGCCAGCCAGGCAGCTTGTGTTGCCGACGATGTTCACTTCCAGGGACAATGCAACGAGTTTGTTGCACGAGAAAGATGGTTTATCAGCCTGTGTTTGCGCCATCAAGCCAACCTACCTCTTATGGAGTTCTTACGTGACGTGACGTATCGTGCCAACTCTCTCCTTTACACAATTTTCTCGGCAACGGTGCACGGACCACGTCCGCCCACTTCTGTTATGATTTGGCTGTATAACCTGCTGTAGCCCTAACAGCA